>JAGDQP010027674.1:9086-24778 GCA_022664845.1 Lepisma saccharinum
GCCTGTGCACTCTGCATGAATAAAAAGATGTTATGAATTAGTCAAGAGGATGGATGTCATATACAGACAAGCTTATGTAATAACATTTTAAGGATCGGATAATTGTTTCAAAAGTTTCTGGAAGGAAACCGATACTTTGCTTATCGGACACGGCTCATAAAACTATGTATCAGTGATATAACGACAGGGAAACTGACCCTGCTACTGAACGGCTAAGGATAATATTAGATGCAGCCGACGTCATACGAGAAGACATACAGAGGATGGCTTATGATTGAAGTATATACCCAGATTTCATTGATAACAAGTCTTACGGGCAAAACTTAATTTTAGGTCTTTATGGAGAGAGTAAGGACAAAGAATAATGATTCTGAAATCTGATTTACAAAAGGTTAACAGGAAATACATTGTGATAAACCATACTATAATATCAACTGTAAGACCAAGATTATTCATATCACCCATGAAAATAAGTCTAACATTAACCCTTCACTTATTATATTGGGTAACATGTCTATTCAATCTATTGCCATCCATTGGAGTCTGCGCAGTGGGCATCGTATCATGAAACGTATGTTTACATGACCTCTATGATCAATGCAGTACTATAAAAAATTAATAGTGAAAGGTTTCTTCAGCATGTTTGACAACACAGGTGTAAACATGAGCCCGCTGCATAATTTAAGTACTTTTCATGATATGGACGGAATCTCATATTTTATACCTAGTACCAGTATTAACGTTCAGAGTGGTTCGTTCAATCTTGAAGGTGACCGTCTATGTTAGTACCCAAAGAAAAGTGGCGGCCTTAATACGGATTGAGGATTTCAAAAAAACTCAAAAACTGAAAGAAACAACTTACTATATAAACATTTACCAAGTTAATTTGAAGTGGCATTATTGGATTAAACAAACGATCTGGATGGAATTGCTTTATGAACAATCTTATTGGTAACTATGACAAGTGTGAATCGATGTACATCAGTATCATTTATAAATTTGCATCTTAGTACTATTTACACGCCATGGCATTTGGCAGGAGATCAAAGTAGAAAACTCAGCTATTTATCACCTTCACATTTGATCCACTTATGATGAATTGAATTGGATTCAATTATAGCCTTTAGGCTACGGCTCACACCGGTATGGGAGACGAGAAACGATGCGCCGTGTGAACCCGAATAGTACATTCGCTTTCCAACTTTTCGTGCAATACACCGTTTCACTCCAAATTAATCTAAGTAATATCCGTAATTCTCTTGTCACTATTAGTTTCTGTTTCAAAACATATCGCACAAAGAGCACACTATAAATCAAAATCAACCATTCTTCTTTTATTGTATTTCTAATAAGTGATTTATTAAGTTTAATGCATTCATTCCGCTACGTAAATTTTCGCAAGATTCTGATAGTCTTTTTTAAAACGATAATTGATTACTAGGCTCTGTTGGAAAATAATAAATATAACCTACAACATTCAGTTGCAAATACTATATATTCAAAAGTATATTATACTAAAAAGTAAAATTACCAGCTAAATTTAATTTCCAGCTAATAGAAATATGACTAACCTTATCGTAATAAATTTCCTGAACTTTTATTTCATCTTCCTGAGCAAAGAAATAGCTTAAAATTCATAGTACCTTCTTTCTTTTTCTTTTTTTGTCACTATTCATATAACAATTTTGACCTGACTCAAAAGTTAATCAAACTTACTTTGGCAAATGGAAAAACTTAATGCAAGCTTTGCAATTTAAGCCAAAAGGGTTAAACAATGTTGAACTAAGCACTCAAGTTTACAAGAAACAAGGTTGAAGTAGCGTTATAAGGGCAACAATGGAAAATAAATTGTACTTCTTACAAAAATAAAAACGTTTCCTGATAGAAATCGAACCGAAATCCACTGGTACACCAATCCGATGCTGTAGTCAATAGACAACGGAACCACACGTCCGAGTTCGCCTTCGAAGCGCTATTCATACTTAGTCTATGATATCGCAAGAGACGTTGGTGAAGATTAGATTACGGTACATCGAAAGAGGCGTGGCACATGATGGAACTTCAATACACTGAGAAGACAGTGGAAGTGCAACGAAAAAACAAACAATAAATTTAAAGTTTTACAAGATTCCTGGTATAGTTGCTGGCAACATGCTTGATTAGCTTAGTTATAACAACCAACCCACTTATGTTTTTCAAACAAGTTCGTTTCATACTTGTTTGTTAAGTTCAACACAATACCAAGCTTTTCAAGCTCAAAGTAAGTGACTGACAGCCTTGTTGCAAGCTAGCATGCTATTTGGGTACTTGATATATGGCATGAAAAGACCTCCAAATAATGATAATCTATTTTACTTGCAACTACATAGCAAAGACAAGTTGTCATAATCGTCGAGAGCTCACAACTACCTAGTGGGGATAGGGTACACCTAGAAGGTACATTGTTCGCTCGTTGTTGCGCTTCATTTCTACCTCATTACCTAACACAGTAATTGTTCAACAATATTAATATATACACCATTTTAAAGCTTATGAAACAGGCAACAACTTTTATCTTGAACATGTTATGGATATTGTGAGTTTAAAACAAGCTACACCGTTAATAGTGTAAATATTAAAAGCAAAATATCGTTAATTTGCACTTTCGATCAACATTATGGCAAACTATTAGAAATAGCGCAAAACGCATGATATACATTTTTGTATTCTGTTATGTAGGAATCATAACAAAAAACGAATAATGTCGTTATGTCTATTGGTTACGGAATACAATTTCTGAAAATATATACATTTGTAGTTCCTGGGAGATAGGGAGGAAAGCAAGAGGGGGAGAGTCGTGGGCTTTTGAGATGTTTATTTCAAAACAATATGAAGTTCGATCAGGTGTTTCCCAGGGTTCAAATTTAGGACCTCTTCTATTTCTTATATTCATTAATGACTTACCACATTGAATTATGAACTCTAGAAAAGCTGCTATTTGCTGATGACCTAAAATTATATTTGGAAATATCCTCCATTGAAGACTGTGATAAACTTCAGTGTGACTTAATCAATGTTGCTAAGTGGTGTAAAAAAGATAATCTTGTTACAAATGTTAATATATGCAAGACTGTCTCTTTCACAAAGCTTAAAAATAAGTATAACTACACATACGCAACTAACGGTGTTCATATAAACAGTGCCAATTCAGTAAAAGATCTGGTTGTAACCTTTGATTCTCATCTAACATTTAATACGCATATTGTGACCATGAGAAATGAAGCCTACAGAAACTTAGGATTAATTGTCTGATTAGGAAAGAATTTTAATAATCCGCAGGCTCTTAAATTACTGTATTTTAATTATGTCAGATCTAAATTGGAATACGCATCTGTAATATGGAATCCACAATGAGTAAATATTCTAGGACCATTGAGGTAATTCAATCATTTTTTTTTTTTTTTTAGATTCTTAGCGTACAAACAAACAGGATTTTATCCAAAATTTGATTCATCGTCGCTACTGGCAGTCAACTTTGATCTTCTGACCTTGGAGAAAAGAAGAATTATTAATGATATTGTATTTCTTTTAAAATATTTAATAATGAAGTTGATTGTACAGACTTAACCGCAGCTATTTGCATAAAAGTTCCCTCACTTAGAACTCGTATGCGAAACAATTAGTTTTTCTTGTCACAAGGCCAGAACAAATTCTATGTTATAGTCTCCCATATGGCGAACTTGTACTGCTTATAATAAGTACTTGAAAACAGATAACGAAATAGATATCACCAATAGGGCAAAAACAGTTATACGATCTAGACTGATTCAATATATGTCAGTATACTAACTGAAACTTTATTTTGTGGTAACTATATTAATGTTTTGTTCTGCTTTATGCAACGTAGAAATTATTATTATGTTAATTTTATCTTGGGAAAATTAGGTTAATGTCTTTGTCTGTTTGATTGGGTTTGTACATTTTTCTCTCTATCTTGTGGAAACTATTATGATGACTGTTTTGTTCTATGTGATTGGGTTTGTAAAGTTTTTTTTTGTTATACGTACAACTTGAATTATTTCATTATGCAATGGAAGACTTTAATTAGGCATTAGTCTGTTGTTTTCCAAATAAATAAATAAATTATTATTATTATTAAAAAAATACTCCGCTTATGATGTTGTAATAACTGGCAAATTTTCAGCTATATAGTAATTAGTCCCGACAGAAAACCTTTAACAATGTGGTAAATAGTTTTAAGAATCAAATATTTAAAAATTCCCTAATTATTACAGTATTGAATACTGTATAGAAAATGTTTATATAAAGAGTCATTTGAGGAAAGATGACTGTCGGGGGAATATGGGTACAGTAATGTAATGGATTCAAAATGGATTCTTTTGTGAAATTGATAGTCATTATATCCTTTAAGGGGGTGTAGCGAATATTGGATAATCTGGCACGTACAGACGAAGCAAGTCCTTTAAAATCAAAATACATCTTTTCTCTCTAACTAAAAACAATGTCCTCTAAAACAGTTTTGTAGTCAATAAGTAGATAAGGATCGGGCTAAACTCTATGACAGAGGAGCAAATGCACTTGAGTTGAGTAGTTTTCAATGACAGTTAGTGTTTCTTTCAAGCATGCTTAAGGGAGGTTTAGCCTCCCTTCGTGATTTTCAACCGCACTCCCCAAAGAATTAGTCTCAACACTTGTATTATTCATATGTATACTGAAATACGTATATAATAGGACAGTCTATAAGTATTGTTCATGCTCTTTTGAGGTTAAGTAAGGAAGTATGACATATTATTAAGTACAATTATCGTTATTTTATGTTTACCACATAGAGGTCAATATGTATTACTCTATTTATAATTTTCGTTAGCCCCCCATAATCTCCCGGAATAAAATCTTCTGGAATACTTGCTTAGATGGTATTACTAAAAAGTCATGAGTGTTGCGGGAAACAAGTAAACAGGCGTCTCGCTTCGAAGGTTGGGGAAAGATGCCCACTACCTAAAGGCTTTTTATTAAATAAAACTTGAGTTTTCATTGTTTGCTGGTTAGACATTCATTTCTATGTACTTTTATTCTTGAATAGAATGTAGTCATACAAAAACATTTGTAATTGATAGGGAACGTTCGAACGTTATACCAAACGGGCGGTACGCGAGACCGAGAAGTACGAGCTAGACATATTAGCGATACAAGAAGTTTGATGGGAGGGTGAAGATAGTATCCGACAGGGCAAGTACACTTTCTACTATTGTGGAACACAGTCTCACGATTTCGGAACAGGATTTCTCATTAAGAACAATATCCTTCAGGCGGTTCAGAATTTAGAGTTCGTAAACGAAAGACTATCGTACGTTACGATGTGTGTTCGATTAGGTAACACAGTTTTAATAAATGTCTATGCCGAGGTGACTAATGATAACGACAAAGATATATTATACGATCAGCTAGAAAAGCTGTTTGACCGATTACCGAAATATAATTCAAAAATTGTGTTGGATGATTTCAATGCAAAGGTAGGAACGGAAGAAAATATAGGCCTACTATAGGCCAATACAGCCTTCACGGAAAGACCAACAACAATGGAGAAAGACATAACTTTCGCGATTTCGAAAAACCAACTGGTAAAGCGCAGTAACTTTGAATACAAAGACATACCCAAATACACATGGGTGTGACGAAGACACACCAACATAGGTCGTACAGAGGAGCGGAAGGTGACACCGACCATCAATTAGTGATCACAAAGTCAGGGAAAACTTATGCATCCTGAACAGAGAAAGCAAAGGGTCAAAACAACTGAAATTCGAAGTTAAACAATTAAATAATCCAAGCATAAAATCAGATTACCAACTCGAACTCTCAAATAGGTTCGAAATCCTAGCCGACTCGAGTAATAATAATGATGATGTTAATAATGAAATTGATGTAAGTATTATGTGGAAGGCTATTCGTGAAACGATTTAGAGCGCAGCGAAGGAACGTGTAGGTGAAAAGAGAAAGCAGAAAAACAAACCTTGGTTTGATGAAGAATGTCTTAAACTTCATGAAATACGAAAACAAGCAAGGCAACAATGGCTAGGTAATAAAAACGAAGCATATACCAACCACTACAGTAACGCAAAACGAAACACCACATGCGGGTTCAGAAACAAAAAGCAAGAATATCTGACGCAGAAGATTCAGGAGATAGGGGAAAACAGCAAGGAAAACAACATACGAGATCTATACAAAGGGGTAAACTTGTTAAGAAAAGGTTACCAGCCGAGGTTAGGAATGAATAGAAATGAACGTGGAGATCTTTAGGCAGATCCCACTAAAATTGGCGATGTGTGGAAAAGTTATTTCGACAAACTTCTTAATGTACACAACGGGGAAGAAACAGAGGAATTTGAAATCTATACCGCAGAACCGTGGATTCCCGAACCTAGCGAGATCGTGATCGAAATATCGGTAAAGAAACTGAAAAATTTCAAATCACCGGGAATAGACAATATTCCAGCTGGATCCTTCAATTAAAGCTGGAGGAACGGCACTAATCAAGGAACTACATAAATTGATAAGTACTGTATGGAGAAAAGAAGAGCTCCCAAAGGAATGGAAAACCTCAATAATAGTTCCGATTTACAAAAAGGGCGATAAATCGGACTGTAATAATTATCTCGGAATCTCGTTACTTCCAACCTGTTACAAGATATTAAGTAATATTATGTTCACACGCCTACGTGTGTACGTAGATGAAATATTTGGAGATAACCGATGTGTATTTAGAAGAAATAGATCCACGTTGGACCACTTTTCGCCTTGAGACAAATTTTGGAGAAGAAATGGGAATACAATGGGACGGTCCACCAGCTATTCATTGATTTTAAGAAAGCAGATGATTCTATCAAAAGGGAAAAGTTATACAGTATTCTGATACGATTTGGAATTCCGAAAAATTTGGTTCAGTTAGTGAAGATGTGTCTCAGCGCCCCCATAAGGAGAGTACGGATAGGTCAGATAGTCTCAAGATTCGAAACTGTTTGAAACAACGTCATGCATTGTCACTACTACTTGTTCATTTTGCGTTAGAATATGCGATTTTCAAAATTAAAGTAGACAGAAAGGAACTATCATTGAATGGTTTGAATCAACTGTTCGTATACGCGGATGATGTAGATTTAATAGGGAACGATATAGATGCACTACAAAGCAACACCGATGTCTTAGTAAAAGAGTGTGATGAGAGGGCTACAGGTAAAAATAGATAAAACAAAATACATTATAATAAGCCGAAACACAGGGAATGAAGGAAATAAAAATATAAGAATTAGAAATGAGGTCATAGAAAATGTAAACAAATTTTAAATACTTGGGAGCATATGTAACAAGCTAAAATGAGGTCACGGAGGAAATAAAAAGTCGCTTAGTATCGGGTACTCATGTTTCTAATCTGTCCAGAAACCTCGCGATAAATATCAAGGAAGTTAAAATTGAAAATATATACAACTGTTATTCTGCCGATAGTACTTTATGGTTGCGAAAGTTGGAGTACGACCCTTGTAGTTGAACATAAATTACGCGTGTTTGAAAATAAGGTTTTGAGAAAGATATACGAGCCGAAACGGAACGAGATGACTAGAGAATGGAGGAGAATGCATAATGAAGAACTCCACGGACTGTACGATTCACCAGATATTGTAAAAATAATGAAATCGCGACGTCTAATCGAGCAGGCCATGTAACTCGGATGGGGAAAAAACGAAGATTATATTTTATCCTGGTTGGAAGGTCAGACGGAAAGAGGTCATTGGGAAGAGATATATGTCGTTGGGAGGACAATATTAGAAGAGATCTTCGAGAAGTAGGTGTTCGTGATAAAAACTGGCTTGATTTTGCCCAGGATAGAATCCAATGGCGAGCGTTTGTTACTGCGGCGATGAACTTGCAAGTTCCATAAGCCATAGAATTATTTATTTAGTCTACGTACGAGTTTAATAGAATTTGAATGTTATTTATGGCCTTCAGTCGACTATGGCTGAGGTCAGAATAGGAGTGAGGTGAGGATATAGGAAAGAAGTCCACCAATGCCTATTTTCGAAGCTCCATCCCAACATTATCCTTGGGTTACTGAGGAAAATCTGGATAAACTTCATTTTGGATGCCCCCCCCCCCGGCGATCGAACCCAAGACAATTCGATGCCATCGCTCTACTAACTGAGCTACAGCCGCTCGGTGCATGTACTATGGAATATATGCCATTTGTGAAAGAACCATTTTGATATTTTACACAATACATCTGCATTAAAGCGATGTATCACATACGGGAGAAACATATGTTCTTTCAAGCAGATATCGTGAAGGTGATGACATTGTAACAAATATTTTCTGAAGTTGTCGAAATACTTGTTCACGTATTTAACTCATGTTATAGATAATGTAGCCACGAAGTTTCTCTTTTTAATTTCATTATTATGGTCTTATATCTTAATTATAATGCATTTGGCATCTTCCACCAAGATGAGTGGACATCTTACGCTGATGTGTGGGGGTAAGATGCACATTTTGATAGATCAGTTTAAAAGCCCATATATCCGTTGTGTATGCATATAGCTTCACGCACTTCTGTCAGTCAACTCATGAAAGTTCAGTATATATCTGTGCAAAGTTTTGCTATTTTGTTTTGTTTCATTACTCCACAATGGCTCCAAAATGTGTGACATCTTCCCTCATCCACTATAATATAGCTGAATTGCAGAAGTCTCGAAGTTGGAACATAATAAGTCAGTGTTATGCATCGTTCGGTTCCTATTTCTTGAATTTTAAATATTAGTTCGTACACCTAGCAACACCCATGACTTTTGATATGTGCGTGTACTTTCTTCAATAACATTAATTTCGGTGTTTATTTCTGGATTTGATGTTTTTGTTTTTTATGCACATCGTTCTTGCAAAGAGCCTATTTGTACATTTGATAAATATTCAACTTCTTTGTATCTTTGTTACTTAGAACTTGTACTTCTTTCATTGCTCATGCACTGAAAGTTATTGGAGCTAATCTAATGTTATATGATGTAACTAATTTGTATCTATTAAGTAGTACAGTTCATATTATCATTGAGTTCGAGCTTTACTGTAATGCATGCTGCCATTCTTATCATATTTAGATAATACCTACAATGATTATTTTGGTATTGCAGCAACCATGACCTTTTGTGTATGTGTGTACTTTCTTTAAAATTGTAACGCTTTCAGTTACAATCATTAAATGTTTGTATTATACAAATTGAGATGAAGTAAATTATGTTTATCTTCTTCGGAAATCTTCGTCAGATGTCAGCTGCTCGAGCTGTAAATTCTGCACAGAACTGAATGCCTATGGACAAGAAGATTGTAAACTCAGTTCTTTCTAAGAGTCATATTTGGGTGTGAAAATGTAGTACGCGTGATGAGGATTGTACACGTGATAAGAGAAAATCCTGATCGCGTGCACAATTTCTCTGCATGGGAACATTTCGTTGAGAGAAACGTAGGGTACAAACTTGTTTCCTGCAGGTATTTAATTATAGACTCCTGAGCATTAATATCAGGTCAAGCTATGAAAGGATTGTGGTGAAGAAACGCTGTAAACTTCCTATTTATAAGTCATTTTAATAACTAATGATTGAGGATTTTTGGATTAAATACAACGCTAAGTTACTTTAGGCAAAACTAAAGATTTGACAAGTTTTTCTAGTTGTTCCGTGAATTATACAAGTCTGAGTTTATGTGTCAATGTAGGGCATTAAGTTCACTTACTTCTGATATTTGTTGTTTGTTCATATGGTTTCAAATACCAGAATTAAAAAAGTTTTTTTTTTTTCAATCAAGAAGTGGTTTTCAATTTCAGAAGGACAGTGTGACCCTGTAACTCCAAAATAGGAAGACTAATTGATAATTTTGTTTTGGTAGACCATGCGAGAACTGGACCTCGTTAAAAAACAGTCTGGTTCATTTATCATAATTTTACAAGACCCCTTTTTCTTTGCTAATTTAGGGCACATTGTAACGTGAAATTGATCTTGTGAGATTAATAGTGGCTACTTCTATAGCTCTTAGAAGGACGAATGCGACGGCTGTTTCACCTGAAAGCACTAATACATGGTGAAGAAGTTTCATCTGAAATAGAAATATAATTTATAGTTATGGCCTTTAGGCATCTAAGGCTCTGGCCAGGATAGGGGAGGGAAAAGGATGCGGGAAGGTGTCGGTCAGGGCCTAAGTTGAAGGTACTATCCTGGTATTTTCCTGATGCGACTGAGGAAAATGCATGGAAAAACTTTAGTTAGGATGATCGACCGCTGGAATTGAGCCCACGTTCACCGGATTGGTAAGCAAACGCTCTACCACTGAGCCATTGCCGCTAGGTAAATCGAATTAGAAACTACTACTCCTGAAAATATGTGGTGAGTGACTTGTTGTGTGCCTTTTTCTGAAAGGGGGAAATAAATTTTGCATGGCATTGTAACGGCAAACCGTCAGACCCATAAGGACCTCCCTTAAGTTATGCGTGTGAAATTAGCTTCATTTCAGAAAAAATAGTTGACAAACGATGCCAACAATTTATTGGTCAGAAGTACTTGAAAGTAAAATTTTTGTCGACGACATTGCAATTACTTTATCATTGTAAGAGATGGTACAGTTTTTTTTTTTTATGTGAACTTTGGGAATATTGATGTCTTAATGAGAAAATTGTTACTAGTTTACTAACAAGCGGTCACTTTTTGTTTTGTAATACCGGAATTAGGTTGCACTGTTAGTATTTAACATGATTGAAAAAGTCTTTGCATTTGCTTTGGATAATATTAATCAAATTCATTATATTATAGTATACCATTTTTCAAAATCATCAGAGCAAATTGGTATTTTGCACTGCCATAACTTTTTAACATGTTGGCATAGCGCTACGTTAAATGTATTCCGATCATTTCTGTGATGCTTTGCATTGTTTTTTTTTTCTCCATTGGATTTCCATACCGTTATGTTTCTGTGTAAATTGAATTAAAACTAAAGCTAAACTGTTCTTTGGATTATCTGTATATCAATTTTTCATTTATCTCAGATTTCAGCAGTAGAAAGGAAATTTGAACAATACGCTAAATTTGTATTGAACTTCTGTTTCATTCCCAACGTAAGTACTGTAATTCTCAAGATTTTTGTCTTATTTTCTGAATTTGAAGATTTGAAGTATTGTTCGGTTTACTTGAATGCTTCAAGTTAATAGTAACACAAATAAAGCAACTGAGAATCGATATTAAAAAGTTACTGTAATACTTTCCAAATACGAGTACTCTGCGTTGGTTTCTCGTTCTTAAAAACTGGAAACGTTTCTCTCAAAGGTGTAAACTTCTTTTTTGACGCTTGAAGACATGTTGATGTATCAAATATATCAACTTTCCAGTCAGGGAGTCTTCAGTTTTAATACAATTCTAATTTAAAGTTAGTAGCTAATGTTTGTACACAAAACAAAACGAAATTATGAATAATGCTGTTATATATTTAAAACGATTTTCATGATGTAGCCATCAAATGAAAGAGGACAATCTGCTCATAATTTTCATGTGTACAGTGGTACTTCTACACACATATTACTCCAGTAATGCGGACAGAAAGCACTTTGCCCATAGTAACCGTCTTTTCCGGTATTACTTTGTACGTATCTATATAATATTTAAATGTTTGTATTTACTAGTGTCGCCGACTAGACGAGATTTCGGCTGTCTCGTCTGGAAAATATGTTGTCCAGAGGGTGTCTCGTCTCAAAAAGATATATACTTTGCATTACGAGAGCCCTGTCTCGTCTTGTCTCGTGGCAACACTAACACATGGATTCGTACATAAACAATGGTGTAAGGGAGTAAAAATGTAACTTACTATGACACATAACAAAAGGTTACAGTAAAATTATTTTTAGTGACCCCGTTGACGGTATGTTTCAACGGTATTCGAACTTCGAAATGTCTGATTTGTGAGTTGAAGTCTAGTGCCTCATATCTCTTGATCACCGCGTTTGGCTGAAAATGAGGTAGATTCTTTAATACTTCACTTCCTATACATATCTTGCACTCACAAAATGAGTAAAGGTCTGATCATCACTAAGCACAAAAATTAGCAATATGAACAGCGGGTTCTTACAAATTAGATTGCATTCAGGTGGCAACCTGGATTGTTTGGAAGATATCTTGCTTGTTTTAAACAAATGAACCATTACGTTTTAAGATACAGTAAAATTGTCTCTAGTTTTGCACTAGATATTCAAGAAGGTCTGTGCAAAATTGAGATGTGAGGTTGATTTCACTAACTCATAGCAAACTAAATATATACAAGAAATATATAAGAAGTAATCGTAAGGTAGATATGCACAAGACGTCTAAAAACTACCTTCAGAAAGATGTATTATACTCATGGCACACTCAATAGTAGCGCAATACATATATTAGAATCACAGTCTAATAAAAGAGTTAAAGGCAGGATTATGAAAAAGATAAAACATTATTATTTTTTTAAAAAGTAGTATCTATATTTGAATCTTCCACACACACTCCTTATATTTTGAAATATATACATAAACATCTTGTAAAATAAATAGTTTTAAATAAAATATTAAATATACTCAAAAGGAACAATAAATAATCATACAAAGAATAATTTCTATCGACGTCCATGACCGTGACCGTGGTGACCGCCTCCACCTCCTCCTCCTCCAGTACCTCCGCCACCGAAACCACCACCTCCGCTGAAATCCCCTCCTGTTCCTCCTCCATAACCTCCATTATAACCTTCCCCATGTCTGTGTCCATCTCCACCAGTGCTATGGTGGTTACTGTGCCCGTTATTGTGTTTCTTACTTCCATGAGAGGCTGTGTGACTGTTGTGCTCATCATGAAAACTTCCACCACCGGAACCACCATGTTTACCATAATTTTGTCCGTGGTGTCCGCTGCCATAATTACTTCCACCTCTTGCTTTTCCTGCTTTTCCACCGTGGTAACTATGACCCTCTGAGTATTTTCCACCTCCGCCACTTCCGTAATGACTGCCATAGCTACCACCACCACCCCCTCCTTCACTTTTGCTGTAAGAATTCTTAAATCCGCCTCCTCCTTTTTCATGATGACTGCCACTTTTGTGTCCATAGAACGATCCTTTCGAACCATGACTGTTTCCTCGATGGCTACCATGGTATGATCCATCATCATTGTAACCCTTGTCATTTCCACCCTGAGAACTGTATCCTCCGCCTTGATGATGATCACCTGAGCTTCCTTTGTCACCCCCATGAAATCCCTTACTATGAGCCTCTCCACCTCCTCCTTGGCCGCCACCTTGCTGGTGAAAGGATCCAGAATGACCACCACTGCCAGCTCCATCTCCTCCACCTCCTCCGCCGCCATCTCCACCACCACCTCCTCCTCCTCCATGGCCTCCGCCGCCTCCTCCATGGCCACTTTCAGCGCCTGTTAAATCCCAATGGTCCTCATTGGACCAATAATTGTCAGCATTTACTAGGGATATAACGAGAAAAGTTTCTGCCAACAGCAGAAACAGTATCGTTTTGCGATTAATTATCATCTGATTATTCTTTACTGGTTACTCAGTACCTTTCAAAGCGATTCTACAATGAATGAAGAGACATTATCATCTTTATATACTAACTCGTTGTTCATGAAATTCTTTTCCCTCTTCCCCCTTCAACTTAACCTTTTTTTGTTCTCATGAATTTTATCTCCGAAGACACCCACGGTTGGGAAACCATGCATAAAATACTAGATGATGGATTTCTGAAGTTATTGGAGAAAGAATCTTGGCTGATTGCCTTTTTTACTTCTCCATATATATCGATTTTGTTCTTCCCTCTCTCCACCGTTATCTTTAGTCCAGCAATTGGTTTCTGCTTCAAGAATTTCGCAATGAGACGCAGCCTCTGGGTTTCTTTAAAAAGACGTTATCTCAAATATTTGGCCATTAAATTACCAGCATTGCGATTCTGAATTAGATTTCACGCCCTTGCGTTCAAGTCAATTGCATTATTCTTAGATGCACACATACTCACACAGTTGCGTAAGCGTAGAGATTAAATGAACCATTCTTACATAATTTTAATACTTTATCTTTGTGGTTAGTGCTGGTCTAAATGTAGAAGTATTTTCATGGTTGAATAAACGTGCATTTTGAAATAACTTTTTTATAATTTTAAACACCATTAATATGTGTAGCGAGAAACATATTTCTTAGCAGGGAAGCTAGTTTCAATGCATATTAATTGTGACAATTTGACAAAAATGTAACATGCATAACTCACGAAGAAATAAATAACCGCTTTTCTGTCTTTCTCTTTGGAACAACACGCACTACAGAAAACATATTGGAAGTCAACTACCGTAACTTCCAGATCGCAAGAACTGGATCTTTCAATTTCAATATTTACTAAACTTCATTAAAATGTATCTTTAAAATTCAGTATCATAAGAATCATTAAAAAATTTTGATGATGAAATATTGTATTTAAAACTTCCGTACTTTTGCCTATCAGGTGGCTACTCATAATGCAGTTGAAAATCTTGAGTAAGTTTTATTTACGAAATAAAGTAAAGTGCTCTATCGCCTTAGGATGATTATTCTTAAGTTCCTGGGTTCGATCTCAGCGAAAGAACACCCTGAGAAAATAGTCATAATGTTTTTCTCAGCCACAACCGGTTAATTCCAGATTGTACCCTCAAACTATTAGACTATCTGCTAGGGTGAAAAGTGGGCCACTTTACCCCGTAAAGACGAGTGGGGCGTCATTTTATTCCATTTTTTGTCCACATTACGAATATGGGAACCAACAAATCAATTTTGGTAGCTTTCATAGTTTTTGGCGGGAAAATTTGTTTTAGAAGGGAGGAATATAAATGATATTGAAGCAAAAATTAAGCACTTTGGCAATTATCGGCGGATCTATGGCGTTTTGATTGATTATAGCACCGCGGTGGTCGCCATTTTTGGAAAAATTACACAGTAAGAACATGCACCCTCTCCCTTTACCCTTCTAACCGGAGAAAATATACAGACAGTATATTTCCGCGTAGGTTGTTTTTTTCTTGTCATTTTAGGCAGTTTTACTTCATTATTATATGAGCTGGAGCCCGACCCGCCTTCTGGATTATCTTTCTTCGTATATGTAATACGAAATCTTCTTCTTCTCCTTCTTCTCCTTCTTCTTTTGTAGTTCTATGAGTGTAAAAGCATTCTGTGATTCTGGTTTTTGATCTAGCTGTTTGCTGGTATTCTCAGTTAACTTTACTATTTTGTCCTGTGAGACTTTCTGTCCTCAAATGTTTAGCCAGGGACTCATATGTGTGTATCAGCTCCTCTGAGAGTCTGACGTTTTAACTTTTCATTAGGTACTATTCATTTTCTTTTCGGTATTCGGGTTTGTGTGGATCACGATTTCAGTCGTCTGGTGGTAGTGACTGTTTTTATTATTTGAATGTTTAAGTTTATCTGCATGTAGTGACAATTTGTGTTAGTGGTCAGTCAATCAAGTTCATGACCGGGATTTTGTCTGCTTGACGTACGGTATATGTGTTGGTTAAATCTCTTTCCGTTTTCCTCTTGTCTGTTTTCTTAATCTCCCACTTGGAGAAGTTTCCCTGGTTTCTGGACTTTTCCGCTTTCCGGATTTCCTTGTT
>JAGDQP010027675.1:0-21465 GCA_022664845.1 Lepisma saccharinum
CAGCTTAAAATAATTATTGATTTGTATTCCTTGACATAATTCACTTCAAAAATAAATTATATGCATGAGGCACTGCACTTGTTTCTTTGAATTTATTTATGATCTTTAGGCATGTATTACTATGCCCGGAATATGGCAGGGAATAGGATGCAGGAAGGAGTTGGATAAGGCCTAAGTTCAAGGGAAAACCTCAGTCAGAATGATCAGGTGCTGGTAAGGAACTTAGAGCCTATGGAATGAAAAGCCAAAGCAATGTAATGACATCTACCACATTGAGAACAGTCGGCGTGTATCTAGTTCCGATCCCTAAGCAGAGACTTTTGCAGCCAAACCACGAAGATAGAGTCCAAGAAGAATCTTTTATGAACAAAGATAAAGACCTACAATTAGTACAGGGACGTTCAAGTATTACGCACATTTTTTGTCGATTTACTTCCCATCCCCCTCTTCTAAGCGAAATTAAACAAATAGCCGACCTCCGTCCCCTTGTGCTTATGTAAGACGTCACAATTTCTTATCATTATTTTGTAGTGAATAAAAGTTTTAATCTTCAATCCTACACAAATATGATTTTAAGCGAATATTACGTAAGTATTATTCTTAACCATCTCTCCACCGTTGCCAGATAAAATAAGCAAAGTTTGACTCCATCTTGAATGCTTATGTAATACTTGAACGACCCGTATCAAGAGTCAGCTACTGTATTCCACATACTTTGCTTGTGGTCCATAAGAATCTTCTGCTCCAATGATTTGTATATTAACCCTGTGGAAGTCTGAAATGCCATTATTTTCGAAAATGGATCTGCATCGAGAAATAATGGCTTCCGCAGTTTTCCGTCCTTTTTTCGCAGCTTTTGGCCCACCAATAGGACACACGGCAGTTGCTCGGAAGCCATCCAAATACGTTGCACAAACCTGTAAGTATGAGGTCAAGATGTTACGTTTGTTACGCAACTAACGCCACAAACTGATCGTTGATTATGTGAAACTATACAACAGCACCAATAATAATAATAATAATAAAAATGTTACACAGTGAATCACTATCTTCAAAATTACAAAAAAAAGAAGCAATAAAATAAAAACAAACATAATATTTTTGCATGAAAACTTCGTGAACCTGTTTTTCTACATCCACCACCAGGTATAAACGGGAGCCCTACATATTGATTCCGTCTTTAGAAGCTCTCCTTACTTAAACTATACCCAACAAAGAAAATAAGTAGAGATATATGTTTAAGCAAGGGCGTCAATTTATTACCAAAAAAAAAAAAAAAAACTTTATTTTGGTTCTCTGGAAGAACTAATAATTCCTTTGCGCAAGCGCTTTTCTCCTTCAAGCTGAAGTCTTCGTCAGCGCGAACGACTTTTCTTTTCTGTATGTATACGTGTTTTTGGAAATCTAAATAAGGTGTGAACAGAATATATTTTTCTTTTCACATAAGTAAATCCTCTTTACGTCGACCACCCAAAATTTTAACTAGAAACTGTTCCTCTAGATGAGGGTCGTCTTAAAGAGGGAATGATAACGAAATTATTCCTTTTTTTTTTAATAATATAGTAGAGTCTAGATCATGAAAGCCTTCTGTCCAGCAGCCGCACCCCCTTCCAGTTGCGGTTAACCAAACATTGACACACATCGCCAGAAAGATTCCGCCAAAAAACTTTCTTTGGCGTTGTCACTTTCTCACAGCAGATCGCAAAAGTTTGAAGTCCAGCCCCACCCCCTCGTGAATGCTAAGTACTTGAGCGACCCCAGAGAGAGAGAGAGGAAAACAAGAATGTTAAAGAAAGAAGTGGCAATGTTTCGGTCCAAAACCACAGAAAACTGCAGCAGGCTCCTTTCTGGTTTGGAAGCCTGTGGTTTTGAAAACATATGGTGACCTAATGGACGTCTTGTTTTGGACGAATCTGTATGTACCATGTAACGTACTTCTTTTTATCTGCCTACACAATAAAGTACGTACTATTTATGGACCTAGAGACAGAAATAAAGAGCTATGCAAATTAGAATACAACAAACATGCCGTTTATTTTTATAAGTTCTTACAAATGTAAAGAAGATACCTTCTTCTTTTCTTCCCACTGTGCTTATTTCTTTTCGAAAAAATCTGATATTTGTGCCTGCCTCAAGCCTTTCAGTTTTCTCTTAACAACACTACTTTCGTAACAGTTGTTCCTATTGGCTACGACAACCACTCACTGTGAATTCCGGGCATGGCATCTTTGAACTCCGATGCACGTTCCTTATTTCGCTAAATAGGAATTTACCGAAAATGCAGATTTTTAAAGACAGAGTAATCCCCATGGGCCAGTGAAGTACACGTTACAGGTCTGCAATGCTTCAGCTTTTATGGATGACATTAGCGTTTTTCGATGTTTGCCAGCGTGTCAGCGCGCTGTATACACATTTCAGTTTTTTGTCACTTTTTTTATTTTATTATTATTATTTACGCACTCTAATCTTCATCGTCAAAGTTTTCCATGCCAAGTTGGTACAATAAAGGTACATCTGACGAGTACAATAAAGGTAAATCTTACAAGTAAACCATCTTGATCTGAAACAAATTTAAAAATAGCAATTGTGTTATTCTTTGTGTTATTCTGTAAATACCTTTATTAGCTTTCCTAGAGTTAAAACTTGGCAGGCCTGCACGTAGTTTATCGCATTTCTAGAAACTAAGTTGACAACCACCTGTTACGTCATCTGTGGTCATCAATATTGCCTAGCAAATGCATATGTGACCATCCTTAACATCGTTGTTGAAACGTGAATATGTTAACAGACAAAATGATAAAGAAACTTGTGTTAAAGTGGTCGTCTTAAAGAGCGTAAGAATAGTGTTTTCGGAAGAAAAAAAAAATGTTGTCGTTGGTGGGGAGGAGGGATGGTCGTTCTGGGTTCTAGTCCATTGCTTTTACGGGGGAATTACTTTCCTTCCAGTAAAAACCGGTCGAGATGAGAGTTGGTCAGATTGAAGGGGTGGCCGTTTTGAGGGGTTTCACTGTATTTGTATTCTGTTCACACCTTATTTACGTTTCCAGAAACACGTATAGATACAAAAAAAGCACTTTTTTACCACAATAATCAGTCGTTCATCCTGATGAAGCCTTCATATTGAAGGAGAAAAGCACTTCAAATATTGCTACAATACATTTTTTTGGGTTGAGCCTCGATTATTTTTTGCAAAGCCAATACGTCTTACGTCATTTCTGACGATGCCTTGCTACATTTGAGCGCTTCTGTCTCGAAAACTTTGCATTTTCTGACAAAAATGGACATAACCATTTTACATCCTTCGTACTGTCCGGAATTCATTTCTGGAATTTGGGGTATATTCTTGAAATTTGCTATATGTGCCTTGTATACTAGAATAGAATTATTATTGAACTCTACCTAATTAAAAAAAAAGTTGACTGATAGACCGTACACGCAGCAGTCTTTTAACACTGTTATTTATATCTAAATCAACGCCCTGATAATGAGTGAATGGATGACGTGCAGACGACTGAATCATGATCTTAGCTTGTATGTTGGAAATCCTCACGATATTCGAAATTGCTCATATAAGTAAAAAATAAAAGAACTTTTGCAACACAATGCGGTTGCATACTCATGCGTTTACAGGTAATGAAAACGCTTTATGGATATGCAACCTTGGTATTAGTTAACGTAACAGGACAAGAACTACAGATGAAACAAGGTGGCGGACAGTGTCACTGTTAATGCACGGTAGCACACTTCTTTCCGTACGGAGAGATGTGATGACGTCAGAGTGGTACTAATGCATACAGTAGTTTTTAAACAGGTTTTATTGGTAAACTTTACTTTTACATGGACCAGTCTAGTAACTTTGGACTTCGGCCCGTCATGATTCGCCCTTTAGCCATTAAAATCCACACCCATGACGGGAACTTCGAGTCGTTGTCCTACCGCCGTAGACCGCACGGCTACCCGGCCAGCAACAGGTTTTATTTACAATTCATTTCAATAGTCTTAATCTCATACACAACTTACAATTCTGTTGTCACCATATCACCATTATAGTTCTCCATAGGAAAGAAGTGTGCTATCTCAGCTTTAAACTATTCGACCAAGTCCAGCGGCTTGGTGACGTTCTAAGTAAGTTTTACTTTCTAATTCACTTTACATACCATGGTGACAAAAGAGGTGTGGTCAAAATGAACACTGAAAACCCGAATACCTTGTAGTAATCAGTTGCTGGCTTTCCTTTAGCTCCGGAAACAAGAACTCCATCTGTAATTTCCTCCATTTTCACATCACCAAAGTCACACACGACATCGGGTAATACGTAATTACGAGGATCTCCTATTTCATACGTCAGCTGTTCCGCAACAGTTCCTCGAGTCACAAAGCCACCACTTCCCTCTGGTTTTGTAACGATAAATTTTCCATCCGGAAAACATTCTGCAATAGGAAACCCTACAAATAAAAGAAAGAGAGACTTAATGATAATGTTTAATTGTCGATATAGATTCACCTATTTACACACATAATATTGTGTTCTTTTGAGTGTCCCATATGAGTTTTAATCTTTATGTTTTATTTTACACAGCACACTCACTGTTCAATTACAGTGTTCAGTTTGACATTTATATTTTGGTTGTTTTTAACACTAGAAAATTATTTTGTGTGTTATACATATAATTTATGAGAATCTATATGAATTAAACCTAATCTCTCTCTGTGTGTATGTATTGATTTGCACTAAATTCTGCATTTGTGTTCCTTGGGTACGGAATAGATTATAGGTATATTTTAATTCCCCGAAAGTCTTAGTGTGTCCAACTTATTAAATAAAAATGTAATTGATAACAATAATACAACTGTTGATAATAACGAAATTTATAAAGATTTTTTTGTATCAAATTTCGATTAATTAACTGTTGCAACGTAAATTCTATGTATAAAAATACGTAAGCTATGGAAAACTAACTAAATCCATGGCTTATTGAACTCCCAAGTTCATCACCGCAGTAACAAACGTTCACCATTGGATTCTTTCCTGGGCAATATCAAGCCACTTTTCATCACGAACACCTACTTCTCGAAGATCTCTTCTAATATTGTCCTCCCAACGACGTCTCGGTCTTCCCAACGGTCTCCTTTGATCCGGCCTTCCAACCAGAATAGAATATAATCTTTGCTTTTCCCCCATCCGAGCTACATGGCCTGCCCACCTTAGTCGTCGCGATTTCATTATTTTTACATCTGGTGAATCGTACAGTCCGTGAAGTTCTTCATTATGCAGACTCCTCCACTCTCCAGTCATCTTGTCCCGTTTCGGCCCGTATATCTTTCTCAAAACCTTATTTTCAAATACACGTAATTTATGTTCATCTGCTAGGGTCGTACTCCAACTTTCGCAACCGTGAAGTATTACCGGCAGAATAACCGCTCTGTATATTTTCAATTTCAATTACCTTGATATTAATCGCGATGTTGGAAGTTACTGAACTGAATAGAAACATGCGTTGCCCGATACTAAACGACTTTTTATTTCTTCCGTGACCTAGTTTTTGCTTGTTACGTATGCTTCCAAGTATTTAAATTTGTTTACTTTCTCTATGAACTCATCCCTAATTCTTATTTTTTTATTTCCTTCATTCCCTGTGTTTCGGCTTGTTATCTATGTTTACCTGTAGACCTATCTCATGACACGCTTCTACTAAGACATCGGTGTTGCTTTGTAGTGCATCTATATCGTCCCCTATTAAATCTACATCATCCGCGTATACGAACAGTTAATTCAAACCATTGAACTATAGTCCCTTTTTGTGCCCTTTAATTTTGAAAATCTCATATTCTAACGCAAAGTTAAACAGTAGTGGTGACAAGGCATTGCCTTGTTTCAATTCGTTGCGAATCTTCAAACTATCTGACATATCATTACGTATCCGTACTCTGCTTATGGGGTATTATCAGTAGTTGTTGTAGTTTCAACAGAATTGGTATTTGTAGTAATAGTAGTATTACAACTATTCATGTTGTCAACATATTTTACTCATTCCGAACCAACGGGCTAGTTCTTTAGCGAGTTGGTGAGCTTCTAAGCACTGGGCCTACAGTTTTTGGTAAAGGGAGGCTCTGAACCACTCCCTTCAATGGATCCCGGCTGTTGTTGTTGTTGAAACATTAGTAGTAGAACAAGTGTTAATGTTAACAACATATTTTATTCATCCTGCTCCAACGGGCGGACATATCATCTAGTAATAAATAAATGTTAATGTGAGTATAACTGGCTACGGTGTTGAATGTTGAACTCATTTTCTATATAGTTAATTTATAGATTATGTGCTAGTTCTAGCTCTCTTCGAGTAATATACCAGATAACTTCCTGGAGGAGACTTTCCGGTTGATACGTACGTGTTTCTGTAATTATTTAGTATTTTATAAAGGAAAAACATTTCGAATGATTTCATTTTAGCGGACTGAACTTTAATAATAAAATTTACTTATTTGATTTTAACGATCTCTAGAATTTGATCAAAATCACAATTTCCCTGTCAATTCCGACCCCTACCCGGAGTCGTTCACTGGGGCATTCACCAACACAGCTACTTACACACACCTATGTAGTCACTCACAAAACACTCTCTTTCCGACACTTACGTATCTTCAAACCTCATTTACCTCTTACGCTGTAAGCTACGTTTCGCCTTCTACGTTAGAGAAACCTACACTCTTCTAACAACTCGCATCAACGCCTATCGCTGTAACTCCAAACCCGATTTCCTCATCTCCCCATACCTGAACATACTTCACATCACGGCCGCACCTTTGACGAAATCTTCCGTGTCAGCATCCTGAGCTACCTGCCACTGTTAGGAAGAGATGGGAGGAGACGTATATCTCTAGTCTCTCCGCCAACAGTGAACCCGGCTTTAACTGCATGTAACTCCCTGCAGTGCAGCTCCTCCTCCTCTTATTCTCTGGCGCTTCCTTTCTGCATGTTCTTCTTCCTTATGTCTTTATTTTTATTTTCTTCCCTTTTATTTTCCATTTTAATTCCATTTATCTTCATTATTATTTTAATTTTCCCTTTCCACGCTGCTTTTTTAACCCCTTATTCCTTGAAGAAGCCTCTCACAGACTCCTACTAACCTCCACACTTCCTTTACCACTTGGTGCTTTCTCCGGACCTTTAGCTGTTTTCCATAACCTGGCCACTCTCTTACCTAGCGTCAGTTGGTAATACGGCCGCTCCCCAGCAATATTCCTCTCTGTCCGTCTTCTATCGTGTGAATACGCCTTCGGTTAAACGTTGCAACATTTCCATTGAGTTCGTGAAGTTCATATACGCCTCTGTCTTTGCATTCTAAGATATAACTACGTTTTTACTACCGTATTTTACCATTTTTATACGGCGGCTCCTCAGTCCTCTTATCCATCTCTGTTTCTATCATATAAAGACATTTCTGCGAAGCGTTGCCGTTTTGTGTAGCTTTTAAGCACCTGTCATTGCACCCTAACATGTACGGACAATTTTACTGCCTTCATTCTTTACTCCCCCCTCTACTGGGACAATATATATATATATCCAAGGCACTATCCCACTCCGTTATTTCTTTGGTGGGCTAAAGAAAGTACCTTCGATTCACCTTGATTAAGACAGCAGCCTGCACAAAGTAAAACAAATATAGGTTACACAACATTTAAAAGAAAGAAAAAAAAAAGCTTAAAACATGGTCTTTCTTTCCTTCCCAGTTTTTTTTACCATGGACAAGGTTATGAACATAGAATATCACGGATAAAGTCTGATTTTCATGTAAAATTGATTACCTATTTCACTGAAATCAGGGATATTTTCCCAGTCGGTATGTATGCCTCCTGTTGCTTGAGCTCCACATTCAATTAAGTGACCAGCTAAACTGCCAGCAGCCAATTTATCTACATCTCCAGAAGACCACTGAAACTATACATCATAATAATTAATTATTATATGTTGTGGAATTTGAGTAAAGAAGAAAATACATTCCGACAATTGACAAGAATTTTTCAAAAGCCGATAACTACATCAAGTTGTCTTTACAGAATATATTTTATCTAAGGAAGAAGAACTAATACTAAATATCTGGAAATTATACTCGCATATGTTTTATTCCCCAGCTAGCCTCCGACTCATACCATGAAAATGCCGGGATGGTACCTTCAATGCAAACCCTGGCTGCCTACATGCACTAGTGGTGGTACATAACCACCATCTGAAGTATTGAACGAAGAACGCAACTTAGTTCAAATTTTTCTTTCTTTTGTTTAAATTATTATTTGAATTAATATTTGTAAAGTGTTTATTTACAAATATATTCATTAGTATGAATTGGGTTTTCATTTCTTGCACTGTTTTTAAAAACAACAGAGTATTTCCAGACTTCTCAATCAACTACGCATCCTAATGTTACATCTCATTAGCTTGTGAGGTAAATAACTTGTGTGATTGAAATTACAAAGTGAAAATGAACGAGTTATTGAACTAATGATAATCAGTTAATTTGTTTTATATTGTGTTTGTAATATGGTAACAACTTTTGAAAAGAAAATACGAATTTAAAAATGAAAACAACGTGTGGCCATAAACTTTATGGTTCGCGCTATAAAATAAAATCTAAAAAAGAAAAGAACGAACAGAACAGGGGAAATGAATTTTAACAAAATCGAAACTTAAGAATCTTCAAGTGTAATAATTTGAATTTTCTACTATTTGAAAGAGTTTCTAATAAATGCCAATCTTTGATCTTAAAGAACAAATATCATCAATTATTTTATGCTGTAAGAAGTAAATCTGTGAACGCTAATCGAAGGTAAACCCATAATCCATTGAATGTAATCTTTCATGTCATTAAATTTTAAGCAAATTTAAGGTTAACCAACCATAGTTTGATATAATATAGATATGTTGCGTAAAGAAATTAATCCAATGAATTGAAATAATCTTATAACAATCTTTAAAGTCTCTACCGCCATTCACTTAGCTAGTCGTGCTAAAGAAACAAAGAATGAGGACGTAACAATTTATCACAAAAAATAATAATTTTATGGAAAAACTGACTTAACCAATGTATTTCTGGTAAAATTCTAGCGCAGACTGATACACGCCCTCCTTCCTATTTTAATAAACCTAGCAAGATTAAGATGGCCGATTCAAGTTGGTGGTCGTGGCGAATGTACCCTCTAACTGACAGTGCCTTCCACCCAATATTCATTAATGTGTATTTGTTTTGTTTTCCTTTAAACGCTTTACAAATAAACGGATGTTTTCAGATTTACATCACTTTGTAAGTACTTATGATTTTCGGCCACTGCGCCCGTCCTTATGGACGAAAGCGTTTTTAATCGTACTTTATGGGAGTTTCCTGATAACTCGGTCAAAAAAGCGCTTTGGTCTTTTCATAAAATGACACATTTGTTTATTATATCTAACTTCTACTGATTTCTGAGGAAACGGCTCATAACGGTTTATAACAAATAACTTTTTAATTGACAACACGGTTGAAAATAAATAGCATTATGAAAAGACATTCTTAATAATACTGCACATTAAGTTAAATTTCTGTTCTTAATCATTCAACTGAGCCTCCTGTGTATCCTAGTCGGTAGCGCGCTCGACTTCTGTGCGAACGGTCCCGGGCTCAAAATTTTGAGGTTGATCTAATATCGCGATGACAATTGGGGATTAAAAGAAGTAGCGGACTGTGGTCATGAAAGTCAGACACAGGTTTGCACAGAAGCGTTACGCTGACCATGTAATAAAGCCGTCTGTAGGCCAAGGCTCTTAGGGGTTTAGTATAGTTTAGTCACTCACCTATACTAAAACAAAATCTTTAAACTTCAATTTCACAAACCACCATTTTGTCGTATGAGCCTTTCTTCCGGAAATAACCTCAATTTATGTTAATATGATAGTGTGTTGCATTCAGCCTTAGGATACTATACCACACCAGTAAGTGTACGACTATTAATAGATTTAACATTAGAGCATACAATCTAAAATATATTTGTAGTTTTTGTACACAGTTGAGACAAATGGACAATACAAACATACAACAATACGAGACGAAGTTTCTTAGAAAGAGAAAAGGAACAGTCACAATACGTCTACAGATGAAGGTTATTTCGCCCACTAATTCACATAACACATTAAATTTGTTCCCATCTCCCTGGTAATAAGAACACGAACACACAAACAGAACAAAAATCACAGTAACCTTCACAATACTCATTACTCCCCTGAGACATCAGAATTTCCTTCTTAATAAATATTTCAAGTTAAAAAATGCAATCCTTTTTTTTTAAGCTACTAGCATTGTTTAGAATACTACTGGCGTTAACTTCATAGTTACGTTCAACCTAATCACTATTTATAATTTAAATTGTTACGCTAGTGTTTTCAAATATTCTCTACCGAGTGGCCGTAGCTCAGTTGGTAGACTGTTGGTTTCGCGTTCGGGAGGGCTTGGGTTAGATACCAGCAGTGACCTGATTTTTTTCAGCATTTTGCTCAGTCCCACCAGGCAAATGACAGGATTGTACCTTCAACTTAGGCCCAGTCGACTCCTTCCCGCATTCTTTTCCCTTCCCTATCACAGCATGAGCCATAGATGCCTAAAGACAGTAAAAGAATTCAAATTTAAATATTACCTGAGCATCATTATAATATTCATAAAATCAACAATCGTATACTGAACATACGACCAACTAAATTAATAGCCAATAAAACTACCAACTACCATAAAAAAAAGCTAACCGTCAGAACCGAAAGTGTGGATTCAATGGAGATATTCCACGTATTAAACGATGCTTTTTCAACCTCTCATTGATTAAAATCAACACTGCATAAAATTCATTTAAGATAATCTTTTACAAGAATATGTGACACTTCCATAGTTTACACACACAGAAAAGGATTTCCTTTTGACTATTAACATAAAGAACAAAATTACGTACTATACGTGAAGTCACAATAATACGTGTCTTAGTTATAACACAAGAATTATATTTTATTAGTTGACTGGCATTATTAATGCCATCTATTAATGCCCTTCACGTACATTTTAATTTCGATGAGCTGGATAGGCAGATGTGGCCTAAGAAAGTCACATGTTTGAGGGATAACGTCCAACGGTGAGCAATCTTCCGGTGCTGGGATGAGGAAGGTAGTTACAATGCCTTAGATTAGGTACCGTGCCTGTATTTTGTTGGTGAAACTGAGGAAAACACTGAAAAATCTCTGTCAGGGCGACCGGCGGCAGGACTAACTTTGCTGCCTCCCCACTGCCGTTTCGAAGTCCCGATCGTAACTACTAGATAACGCGGACTGGATCCTTCACATATTGCGAATGTTGTCCATTGTTTACGAACATCTGTCTGGGCAAATTAGTTCCAATATTTTGTGGTTGTCTCGTTTACATTTTTCAGGTAAAGAAGGTGACGAAAGATAGGTAAGGCAAATTGTTTCCTGTCAAGATTTTTTTGTTACATCTCTTGGGTCCTATTTCACCGATCTATCACAGACCATGATCTCAACAATGTGCTAAAAATTATGACAGATTAAACATTAAACAATGACTGGTTGAAAACGACGTTTGATCCCTTATCCTTGGCTCTTAAGCTTACTAATTTTGTTTACGTTGGAAATGTCAGAAATGATTCATGGATGCTCATGACCATTCACACCTATGCGACTGCCTAGACAAACAGAAGTAAGGACGTTTAAACAGACTAACTCACCACGTATAGACTATATCGATCCTTTATATCAAATGTTTTCAACCGCTGCTGGTCCGCGAAACTACTGTAACGGTTCTCGGGAAATTAAAATATTCAGTAATTTAACACTTATTTTGTAGATTTTTACAGTACAAAATTGAGTTTAAAGTTTACATTTTCGTTTTAAAACAACTAGAATTTGTAGACTGGCATTTTTCGAACGTCAAATAAAACTAACTTATTGGTATCTTCCCGATCCCTGGAAGCTTTCCTGTACAGTCTGCCGGTCCATGAGTATTAAAAGGTTGGAAATAACAGCTTTAAATAGTTGGACATAAGCTCCTAGGGTACCTACTATCTAGCTATATTCATACTATCGCTTGCAGCATTGAGAAAAACTTAATAAAATTCCGAATTTTGCAGTTTTACAAACGTCAAAACCATGTGATTATTTCCAGAAAAAGAAAAATTACACTGCTCGGTAAACTTTATTTATATATATATATATGCGCCAGTCTAGTAACTGTGGACTTCGGCCCGTCACGATTCGCCTTTAGCTGTTAAAATCCACACACATGCCCCTGTCGGGACTCGAACCCGGGACCTTCGAGCCGATGGCCTACCGCTGCAGACCGCTCGGCCACCCGGCCGGCAATACTGCTTGGTGTTTCTCTCACGATCCGTGGACATTTTCAAATAAATACGAGACTAAAAGGAAAGGCTGAAAGCAGAAAAGGAAAACTGGACACTATTTACAGCAAAACGTATCGTATGTGCAATGATATTGTATAAGCAAAAAGAAGGTAACTCATGCCCTAACTGAAGGCACCATTTCGATATTCTCCTAGCGTAACGGAGGGAAAAAAGGCAAAAACTCAATCCGGATGGTCGGCATGAGCGTTCTGCGCTCGCACCACGCCACCTTTTCCAAAACTTACCCCCATAATCACACAGAGGCAAGTTTCCAATACCCTATAGCCTCAAACAATCTTTGTTCATCTTCAAGAATAAGCATAAACCCCACAGATTTTCTTCGTAGCAGACGATCACATGTTATTTTACATCAACACCACAAAAAACCCTACCTCACAGGCTTGGATAAAAGCTTTTAACATGCATTACACTTAAAACCATACCAAACTATGAACACGATTACGAATTGCTCCGATCACAACATAATTATAAGAGATAAAATGACAATGTGTCCCCCAAAATTATGAGAACATGCAACTTACATGATGCATGAGTGGGCCAAGAACGAGAGCACTATCAGTGCATCTGCCTGTGACTACTATATCTGCTCCCATTGCTAATGCTTTTGCTATTGGCCCAGCTCTGAAAGCGGAATTATTCACACCAAAAAAGTAATCAATCAGGAAATTTTATTTCTAATGTTGAATAAAAAATTTTAAAAATCTTTTGCAACAATGGACATTTCCACTTTGTACAAAATTCCAGATCCTATGTTGTTTTTTTTAACTCAATTCGCTAACTATTTTCAACGTTTTGTTCACGGTTGATCAAGACTTTTTTGTCTGTAAAGGCACCGCATACCCTCATAAGTCCCATGTGGTCGTCTTTTGTACTACTGATCCATTCATGCAGTAGCTGCAGAGAGTCAGGTATAGCTCATTTCGTTAAATCGTGAGGACGGGATATCTATGAAGAGTATGTAATCCTATATTTCAACAGATTTTTTTTTTATCACGAACTAGTTCTTTTTTCTTTGGGGCTGAGGGAAAAGGGGAAGAATATGCAATTACGCTGCCAAAGTCACGCCTTGGCCGGTGAGTCAAGAATACCTGAGAAAAGTTTTGAAGGGTAAATGGGGTGACGGGTCTGCGTACATATTGCAACGAGTAATGAGTCATTGTTCAGTATGCGATAGAAGGAGGAGAGACGCTTGTCAAAATAGAAAGTGTGTTCTCATTAGTAGTAACTAGGAAAACATGATTTTAAGAGGATTTTTACTCACTAATACCTGCCAGATTTCTTATTTCAAGTCTATATCATTTGACAGAATGAGCTATAGTGTTTTTGTAACAGTGAGCAATAGTGTGAAATCGAATTTTTGTGCACGAGAAGGAGAAACCATCTGAGATTTTGACAAGATTACAAGCATAGTACACAGTCAAAAGCGTATGGATGATATGTGTGTGCTTTCAATCCTTTCATGAAGGACGAAATAAGGGTTCTCAGTCTCTCCATAAAAATGCAGCGGTCTGCTGAGAAGCCACTGGTAGCTCTGTCTTCTGGAACATGGAAGGTGTTATACAAGATGTAACTAAAATGCACGGGAAAATTTTAAGAGGTGATTGCTGACATCAAAACAAGTTAAAAAAGGTTCCTATGTACATGGGTGAAAATCCGCTTCGTTTTGGAGTTACAAAGTTTCTAACTTGCAGCCCAAAATCATCGTCTATCAATAGGAAGAAAACGAATGATTCTCAATAAATCAGAAATGAGGCATTGACTGAAAATTTCGTTTGCGGAACTCCGTTTCCAACATCATGGTGGATATGAGTATTAAAAATACGATGTCACCGTGTTGCCAACCCTGTGTAACGTTTAAGTTTTTCAAATGACAATACGTTCTGTTATTGGCTTTCTGGCATCCTCTAGTGTTGCAAACTATGAATGAAATATCCTAGGAAAATAAGTAGTATTACATCGCGAAAACTTTTACTATCTTATCCAGAGTTTGCAACACTGCGATGTGTACTTTACGTATGTTCTTTATCATCACAAGAGAATGCCAAATATCCAGTAACACGACGTAGTATCATTTGAAAAATTTAAACATTACATAGGGTTGGCTACACTGACAATCCGGAGACATCGTATTTTTTTAATCCAGATATCCATGTTGTTAAACGCAAATTTCCGCAAACGAAATTTTCATTCAATGGCTTGTTTCTGATTTAATGAGAATTATTTATTTTCTTCCCATGTAAGGTGTCCATTTTGGTCTCGAAGTTGGAAACGCTGTATCTCCAAAACGGAACGGAATTTCACCCATGTACATAGGAACCTTTTTTACGTGTGTGCGTGTGTGTGTGTGTGTGTGTGTGTGTGCGCGCGCGCGTGCGTGCGTGTGTGTCAGCAATCACTTCTTAAATTTTATGTGAATTTCTTTGAGAAAGAGGCAACAATTAACTCGGAATACTACTCCGACTGTACAAAAGACATGCGCGGGAAAAAAAAGTTTGGAAACGTCCATTGTTAAACGGCATTTATCTAAATTCAGTAAGCTATAATTGCTTTGGATGTAAAATTAAAAACCCACTATAATCAACATTTTAAGAAATACTATTTCTTGTTATGATATAAAAATAGAAAATATCATTTTATTGAGAATTTTTAAAAGAACTTAAAGATTAAACTACTAACTACATACATAATCGTGTATAAAGTACAATAATGAACTAAACGTATTTCAGTTGATATATGATACGTTGTAAATTAGCATAAGCCTGGCGAATCATACTTACTTTATGGCTTACGGAACTCGCAAGTTCATCGCCGCAGTAATAAAAGTTCTTCATAGGATTCTATTCCGAGCAAGATCAAGCCAGTTTTCATCACAAACACCTACTTCTCGAAGATCCCTTCTAATATCCTCCCAGCATCGTCTCGGTATTCCCAACGGTCTCTTTCCCTCCGGCTTACCAACCACGATGGAATATAATCTTCGCTTCACTCCATCCGAGCTACATGAGTCTGCCCACCTTAGTCGTTGCGATTTTATTATTCTCACAACATCGGGTGAGTCGTCAAGTCCGTGAAGTTCTTCATTATGCAGTCTCCTCCATTCCCCAGTCATCTCACCCAGTTTCGGATCGTGCAGGGGATAGGCCGTACGATTTTCTCTGATGTTTCTCCGTATACCATCCAGCAAATACAGAGGAGAATGAGCAGACGATCGTAAGAAAACACTTATCCAAAAGTTTAATGTATTGTTTCTATGTCTTTCACAGCAACTTAGGGCCGAATTCAGAGTCGCGTTTTGTAGAAAATTCGTTACTTGAAGATATGGCTTCAGGTTGCTGCTGATTCACAAACCTTTCTCAAGTTTGCGAAGGGTATCAGAATTCCAAGTTGATTTTCTTCAAGAAGCAGTTCGTTAAGTTTTGATTTTTACAGTTTCATAGTCATATCTTGAGACAGTGTTTGAAATGAACTATTTCATAGTGCAATTTTCTTTCTCTTGAGAAGGGAAAGTTGTTCTTGTAGGAAACGAAAATTGCGTTTTGTGAAGAGAAGGTGTACCTTGACTTGAGAGAGAGAATTTGATATGTATTTGTAGAGGGACAGTGTAAAACACACAAAAATAATAATATTCATGGTTTTACAAAAAAATGTCGGGGGTTTTGCAAGAAAAGTGTTAAATCCATTGGAATGTTGAAATGAAAAACCCATTGGAATGTTGAAATGAAAAACAAATAAGAAAAAGATTCAGTTCAAACCCAAAGAAATAGTTGAGAAGTAGGCATTTTTTTTATATCCCAAGCCAGGAAGTAATTGCGTGTGGATTCGATATAGTGTCGCATACAATAATATAAAATATAATACAATTGAAATATCGGCATTTTCATAATTCCAAAATCAGACACCTACAACAAAGTGTGATTCGCTGCTGCAATTCCTATCCACAATATTGTTGTTCTGTAATACTACAGTTTAGCTACTTGTGCGATAGAGCACTGGAAACGACACAAAATGCGACGTTTTATCTTCCCATAGAAAGAAAACCTACTGAAAGGCGTGAGAAATAAAAACATTACCTAGGGGAAGTTAAGATGTGCTCATAGAGGGCACAGAACCCATGTATAAGGCGCGAAAGTAGTTAGTCCTTGTTTCCATAGAACGCAATTTTCTGGCCTAAATAAGTGGCCGATGTGTGAAAGTACATAACAGAGAAGGGATCTGTGTGTCCTTCCATTCAGAATGAACCCATGACTTTGCTGCAGAAAACCAATGGAAATCACGTTATTCCACATAACTCCGTTTCTATAACAAGGCGGGTCACTGAACTAAGCCGTTCAGCCCCTAAAAAAGTAATCCAATTTTTCTCCCAAGTAATTTATTCAGTTCCACACAGGTACGAAAACCATGCTTAAAACAACAACAGTGCTTAGTTACTCCTTGTGTTTTATAGATTACAGTAAAATTAGAATGACGTAGTTTTCATTGTTTGTGGTGATTTTCTATTCTCTGTAATGAAAATCCCGTAATTTTAAATTCTATTGGGTTCTACAGAAACATGGACTAACTAAAACATGGGTTTTGTGTTCTTTGTGAGCACATCGAAAAGATGAATAAAGATGAAGACATCTTAACTTACCCATTACGTCACTTCTTTTGTTATATCCCATGTTTTTTAGTAGATTTAATGGCTATAGGAACATAAAACTATAGGGGTACAAGTAGCTAAACTGCAGTACTCCTTTGTTATAGGCTACTACCTGAAGTTCCATCAATTTCTTCAGTTTTATTTCTGATATCAATAACGACGTGCGTCTTACCGATATTTCTTTGTTATATGTCCTTCAGTACGACAAGGAAACTTGACATTGAGTCCGTTGCATTTCTGTAGCAAAATACGTGTCATTCATAACACGAACTGAAAATCAGTATTCCTCCCCATGCCCCCATATTTGTATATTGTGAACAACTCGAGTACGTATTTAACGAAATAGTAATGACACATGCCTTTTCATAACACTTTTGGATTATTAGAAACCGTTATGTTTCTAGAAGTACCTGTGTGAATTATTTGCAAGGGAATGTGTAATACATACGATTCAATAGCTGGTGGAAGCTTGGGAAGCTAATGTAATATTTATTGAAAAAAGATTAAAACTTTGTGTTACATATGTTTCACACCTTTAAATGATGTAGTGAAGAGAACGATTGCACGTAGTTCATAAGTAGCAAGTACTATTGCAACTCAGAAGCTGCATTTTCATTGGGATCGAAAGTGCAAATAAAGGATAATGAAACTTCTAAGTCTACATGTTTCATAGGGGTCGTCGGATCGATCCCTGCTCATGCAACGTGGGCTTTGTGCGTGGGTTTTCTCGGGGTGCTCCAGTTTCCTGCCGCTTTCTTCATTCCACCAATTCATCGCCTCATCATCATCTCGATACAGCCTAAGCCATAGTTGGCTAAAGGTCTTAAAATAAATTCAATTCAATTCAGTTTACATGTTTTATAGGTTTGAATGATGTAACAGATTGCAAGTAGTAAAGAAATACCGTAGAGAGGCACTGTAATGGGAAATCGCACATGGGCGCAGTAAAACTTTGGGATATTTATTTTCCACAGGTTTGCACGTTGATGTGAAGTGTAAATACTACAGAAATACCGTAGACAAATACCTTGAATTGCACTTTGTTACGAGGTTCATAAATAAAAATGAGGACACCATTTACATTCAAATCATGGTAAATTTAATTCAAGTTTAATCTGTGCGACACTAAACCCTATCTGCACGGAAACATATATTTGTTTACATGCCACATATGCTATCCTTGCACCTCAATTGAAAATAAAACCAAATATCAGCACCTTTTTAATCACTACCATTTTATACGACCTTAAGATTCAGACTTATCGAATGCAATATTTACATTTTTTCAATGTAATTAGTTTTATACAACATTGTTCATTGACATATGAAGCAAAATATTACATGAAAGTCGTAATGTTGCACAGTTGGCTACCATGTGTTTCTTGAGACTAAGTTTTCAACAAGACATGGATTACCCACTAACTCAAAATGAGTTTCTGAAAAAAATGTACTTGAAAAGTGACTATGAATAAGGCGTTTCTTAAGTACAAAATTTCATTTCGAAATGCTTTTACTCAAATGCCATTTGAAGACGTTCTCAGAGCATGACTCTGAATTCGACCCTTAAAGATGTGTTAATCTCTTCAATTTCACAATATGCGTTGAACAAAGAAGGGAATAAAGGCTGCACTCATGCCTTACTTCAAAGAGCAAACGTGCAGTGAGTGGTGTTGTTCTGTTACACCAGGAAAACTCACGTGATTATTTTAGGTTTTCTAGTGCATTGATAAGCATATAAAAGAATTGTGATATCGGAGTACAGGCAGTCTGTATGAGCATCTGCAGAGGAGCGCCGTAGTTGCGTAACTGGATACCAATGTCTATTGTGTATGAACGAGATCCAGCAATGAAACTTACGAATAGATCATCAGTACCACAATATAGTGTTTCTCAACCTTTTTAAATCCAAGAACTAGTAACATGTCTGAAACAATTTTACGCACTACCAAGTAATGTGAACCTAATTTTTTAAAAAAAGTTTTACAGACATTTGGAACACACTATATGATTTTTTACGTAACAAATCTTAGCACATATTTTAAATACCTACGGAAATACAGTAAAATAAAACAGAAGTATTAAAGTGAATCATTATTTGCTACGTTATTTTTAATTTAATTAAATTAAAATTACATTTTTTACGTCTGGCAGCGGATCACCTGTCCCATTTTTGCGGACCACGGATTGAGAAACGCTGCCATGAACGAATTGCAAAACCTGGATTTTATTGTATGTACGACTTTCGCCCTAATCAAGAAGGCAGTTTCTAAGGATGGTATCTACTACCAAAGTAGGGTTTTAATCTGAAGCAGAATGCGGGTGCACAGACAAATCTGAGATTATGCCGCTCGCCACAAAAGTGGTCATTAACCACTAGTTATCTCTAAGGGAATTGGATTACAGGACTTCTTTAAAGGCCCGGCTTAAATTTGATTTTTTCTATTTATGGCCTTCAGGCATCTAAGGCTCAGGCCGAGACAGGGAAGGAGAAAGGATTCGGGAAGGTGTCGGTCAGGGTCTATGTTGAAGGTGCCATCCCGGCATTTGCCTGGTGTGACTGAGGAAAAACCCTGGAAAAAATTCAGTCAGGATGATCAGCCGCTGGGATCGAACCCGCGACCTCCCGAAAGCTACGCAAACGCTCTACCACTGAGCTACGGCCCGGTGGCCAGGCTTAAAATATATGTAATAACGATACCAAGTTTCAGTGGAAGAGATTTAAAAATTCATATGCGATCTGTAAGAATTATTACATAATGAAATATTTACGCGATAAAGTGTACATGGAAACTAGCTCGAGACACTACGAAACAAGACACCCTGTAAGCACAAGGATAATGAAACTGCCGACCATCTTAAAACCTTGAATGGTCAATCTAAACATGGTTCGCAAATAGCTACGCAGAGGATAAAGGTATGTTCCCTTGATAATGCGGCACAACGCTCTTTGTATCCGAGACGGGAATCTTCACACTGACATCAGAAAATAATCACTACAACGTCTCGACAGAAATTAATGAGCCAACCCTATAGTCTAGTGGCTCCAGTCGTAGTCTTTAAATCGGAATTGGAGAGGCACGCTGCCAGCCATCCTGACTGACGTTTTCCAGAGTTGTCCTACAAAAATACCGGGGTTGTACCTACATGAAGCCCCTAGTCATTAACTTTCCCAAAGTATAAATTAAAATATTACGGTTACAATCAGAGATACAAAATTACAAATAATTAATAATACTGCGCCATCGTAAGCTAATGATAACTGTCTTTCGATTAGTATTTAAAAATGAAAAGTTCATACACGTCCACCATTCAAATCTATCCTGCGTGCATTCGGGAGGTCGTAGGTTCGATCCCAGCGGCCGACCATCCTGACTGAAGTTATTCCAGGGTTTTTATTAAGTCACCTTGCAAATGCCGGGATGGCACATTACACGTAGGTCTTTGCTGGCACCTTCCCCCTTTTCCCCTCCCCTATACCGGCCTGGGCCTTAGGTGCCTAAAGACCATAAATAAAATTCAATTTAATCCTACGTGAAGAAACGGATTAAGTAACGCCCCACGCCTAAATTTAAGTTACAAGTCCGCCATTCGCCTCATGTAATGGAGATAAAGAAGGAAGCACCTTTATCAATATAACCGAGCTATGATCAAGATCTCACCGCATACGAAGCAAACTAGCTTCCGCTAATTCACTAAGCTCGATCTAGTGGTAATTTATTTGTATAATTTGTACTCGTGTATTAGACACTCAGCTATGGCCTAAGCCCGTCACATATCGGGTGACATCTCTCGGCGACCATTCCTTCGGGGGTACAGAGAAAAAGTTACCATATCAGTATTCATTTGGTGGAACTGAGTAAACCCCTATAAAACCTGTCAGTGTGTCCGGCAGCAAGACTCGAATCTGCCTGATTTTTTTTTAGTGCCGTTTCGATCATAACCACCAGATCACGGGGGCTCGATACGTGAAAGTCACAAGCACGGATTGGTAATTTCATCCCGCTTTACAGATGGAAGTAATGTTTAATCACCTATCTTCATACCACTCGTGATACCGAATTAATTACTCAAATCAAAGGTCAATTTCCCTAGTTCGTCATATGATACTTACGTAGTAAGTGACTGAATGTAACAAACATTACTCACCCAAGATAAGCATTCATACTGTTGATTGAAGAGGGAAGAGGTAATCCCGTTGACATCTCTCTTACACCTGATTTCAGAAGACTTTCTTTCAACGGCATCAAATCATCTCCGGTAACCGCTGCTATACGAAGTTCAACACCAGCTTTACTGGCCGCTTCATTCATAGCCTGAACACACGATTCTACATTAATACCACCAGCATTTGTAATCACCCTGGTTCCTGTTCAAACATAAAA
>JAGDQP010027676.1:836-24774 GCA_022664845.1 Lepisma saccharinum
GACCTCGACCTCACTCAACCTCGACCTCGCGGTTTGAGGTCGAGGTCGGACCTCGCGAGGTTCAACATCTCTGTAGTTGCCTGGTAGGAAAACGTATGGATCTCCTGTGAGATGAATTCATTCTATGATAAATTAATTCCTCTTGCCCCTAAACCAAAGTTATTTCGAAATATTTTGAAAGCTCCTATTTTGATCTGAGCAATCACCTTCCAAAGTTTGTCGGTGCATTTTGTTACCATCCTGTACATTATAATCGCCTCGTGGTTCAAAGAGTGAAGAGATAATTGAAACTATTTATATATATTAGAATTTAAGGGAGGCATATACCCGAAATTTCGGGAAGACGATCAGCTAAAGAAATCGCTTTCCGGTCTTGATTTTCGAGAAGTTCGGTACTGATTTTCGCAAAGTTTTGATAGTCGCCAAGTCCAGAATCTGGAATCGGAAATAGAAGTGTTTTTTGGAATTACGGTAGTGAAATCTGGATTGTTTGTTATTCTGGAATGTAGAAATTCGTACTGTTGGAATATTGGAATTTTGAAATCTAATAAGTTCGAACTTTACTAATTGGACTTCGAAACAGTGTGGCTTTTTAAGTTACATTCATTGCCGCAGTTAACAAACTCGCAAACTCATTGCCGCAGTTAACAAACGTTCGCCATCGGATTTTATCCTGGGCAATGCTAGAGAAGAATTTTAAATTATCCTCCAATGCTTCCGGTTTACGCGTGATTTAGCTCCCCCACTTCGAGTTTCGGAAGGCATACGGTGAACTTAGTGGTTGGAATTCCATCTTAAAGTGTTTCTCTAGTATTGGGACGTCATCTCCAACTGATTGAAAATAATGGTTCATTTTGTCCAGGAACTTTTGTTTTTGTGAATTTGCCCCTGAGCCAGAACATGAATCAAACAAATCATGATTATTATTGAAGAAAATTTAAGCAAACACTTGCTGGATAAAGGTGTCATCATATCCTTATTACGACTCCTTGAAGCACTTTTGCACGTGATATAATTTCACTCCTCATAGTAGCAAAATTAAGGAAGTAATAACGTTTGTTACTGCAGCGATGAACTTGCCATAGAGTAAGTATCTCAATTCCAAATCGCAGAGCGAGATGTATCTGGATCAGTTTAGTCTATATGTTATGCTGCACAGTAAGTACCCAAGAACCCTTATCAATCATTAGTGATTGCAGTAATGAAGGCTATCATTTGTAGACGTGAAATATTCGTAGTTCATAGCTACATTTTTAGATACTTGATTCATTATCCGCGTGTGTAGAAATATGAAATTGGAATTTGCGTAAAATACGCACGATTGATTGTGTGTGTGTGATATTTGGTGTTTTCGATTTAACGCTGCTTGAGCAAGGCATTTATATTATATTGTCGTCCTACCCACAAATCTCGTTGCTTTGTGAACGTTTTAACAGAGCGTAAGAGAGTGTAGCGTATTGGCTGTAATGAATGGCTTGTTTGTTGCGTTAACGCGATTCCAGTGATTGTATTGATAATGATGAGGATCGATCTAGTTGTGCTTCTGTGCGTGTGTCATACGTTGTTAAAGACGGGATGTCAATAAACTCGCAACATAATCTTATGTATAACAACAAACACATGTAATGTCTCTCTCCTACGTAATCGCGGTGACAGCCTTAACTTTTCTTCGACCGCGTTTTCTTTCTCTGTTGCTGTGTGCCTCTGCTTTCCTGTATTCACTGGTCGGGGGAGCGAGGAACCTCCCTCCGCTCTTTAGAAGTGAGCTTCAGTAAGATATCAGGCTCGCGACCGTCATTCCTTCGCCCAATTTCCATTTTTTTTTTTTTTTTTTTACATTTTTATTTTCCCCTTAGTTCTAGACTTGTTTTCTTCTCAAAATTTAACATATGCATTTAGAACCAACTAGAAAGGTGAAACGCGTTTTCACTCCTCCGCCCCCATTTTTTACCATATTATATTTCACTTTGTCCGTCTGTCGGTTGAACGCATCAAGTAAAGTAGGTAAAGAGAAACTTACTTCAGATTTGGGTTCAAATACCTTATTTTTTTCGCCTGTTTTCAATTTATTAAAGCGTAAAATCTTTCCTTATGTTTTTTTTTTTTTTTTAGTATATGCACTCAGCAACGTAGGCTTAGTGTCTCAAGGATAGCATATATCTAGGGAGCTGAAACGCATCACCGGGTCAATGCTTGGACCTGATCCGACCCGGTGACCCGTACATAGCTCACTTCTCAAGGAATCTCATATATTATATGGATGGATTCTAACTAGAGAAACAAGACCGGTCTTGAGTTAAGATTCGATCATCAGGTCGCCGAGCTAAGAGTCTCGTGATTTCGGTCAAGACCGGGTCCCGAGTCATTCGGGTCAAGTTACAAACCGGATCACCTACCCAGCAAACTAGGCAACGTATGCGCGAAGGCGAAATTTGGTCGGCGACGTTGGTGAGGCCGACGCCAAACTATTTTCCGACTGCTTGTTGGTCGGTTCACCGTTGGGGTCGGCATTTGGCGTGCTGGGTATGTTCGGGTCAGCAAAAGTGACGCGGTTTCAGCTCTGAACTCCACAGCTTTCCTGGCACGATCTTTTATCTGCCGTTTGCACTTGCGTTGAATTCGAGATATTCCATTTGTATTGTCACTACCTTTTTCCTCTTCACTTGCGATATCTTTAGAAATGAGTAAATTGATCTTAAAACCTTTTTTTTTTTCACAGTATTTAGTATACGTCGTTCAGTACGTTGTTATCATTGTTAGGTTATTGTATAAAACTAAATGTTTGTTTTAAAGAAGAAAAGCATAGAAGCAGAATTAAGGGCGCCACAAAAGAATACTAAGTGAAAAAATAAATAAAAAAAAACATGTAACGATTTTAAATTTACACACCTACCATTGGAAAGATACGAAATGCCTTTTGGTTGTAAACCTTATTGAGCTGTTATAAATTCGAACAACTATCATAAAAGAAGCATCAATTTAGTAAACCAACTTGGTTTGAGCAAATGAAAAATCTACGGGTAACAATTTTTTAGCGAATTACAAAGCACATCTTTCTCTAATTTGTTTGTTCACATACGCGCCTGTATTTGATGATAAACGTGATGTTTTATGTTTTTTGAAGAAAAAAAATCAGCTTTGGATTTAACTGTTACATAATAAAAATCAGACGTTGTGCATAATAGACCACAGAAAAGGTTGATATAAATTTGGATGGCGTAACCATACGAATTTAGGAATAAATTGGTAAAAGGGAAATTTGTGATTGCAAGAAAAAAATTCTCTTTCAGACTAACGTTGCAAACTGATTCTATACGCCCTAAATTATTATTATTATTATTAACTGTAGAACTCGTCATAGTAACGAGAAAAGGAAGAAAAAAATAATTAAATTTCCCTTTTCCCCCCCAGTTCATGCCTAATAATTCGTTCTAAGGCGTAAAGCCACATGTGGAATAAGTTCCCTTAAATTATGTTCGAGTTTGACCAAATTCGTTTGAATAAATGATTTTTTTTTTTTTTTAAATCGAAACTTTCCCATGTTCCTTACGCCACTGTGTCATCAGTCATCACCATGCTAGGACTACAAAAAAGTGATACATTGTAGAATGTAAGCGTTAATCACTGAGTCGAGACTAGAAAATTCTGTGCTCACAGTAAACAACTTATTCATAAGGTCTCCGCAAAAGTATCAGTGCCTTCTACAGATTGCTCAGCTTCAGACTACTGGTCGTCTCTATATCTCTCCGCCACGCCCTCTTTTTCAGGTCATGCCATTTCTCCCTTTCACTTTTATTTTTATAGTCCTCTTCGCTCCGCCTCTCGTTTCTTTCACTTTCCTCATTGGTTCTTCTGCTGTGCCTTTCACTTTCAGTCGATTTCTTTTGTCGTCTACTCGCTTCAGGATTCCTTGCTATTCTTTACATATTCTTAGCCCTTTATTTCCTTTAGTTTTCCTCTTTCCGTTTTCTTATTAATGTTCTTGCTTGTCCTAGTACTTCTGTCTTTTTTGTCTAGAATTTCTGTCAAACTACATAGAAGAAAAGAAAAACGACAAAAATGCCCCAATGTGTTATAGTAAATTTGGATTGTACAAGACTTCAGTTTGCATATTTCCGCCCCGCGTACGGGGCAGAACAGGGAATTGTATTTTAATCTTTATTTATGGCCCGCATAGTTCACAATGGCACTCAACATCCTAGCCTAGCCACCTGCACACTAATTGTGTGCCCACGTCTTACAAGGAACACTACGTATCCATCCTTCACTTAAAGTAGAATACAGTTCTTAACAAGGACCACTGATTTGTCGCCATTTTTGTCACTGAATTCAGACTTCGCCTCGGGTTATCCTTGAAATGCCTTTCTGCTCTCTTTTTCGACATTACAAATCATTACACGATATCCACACAAATTGACAACTCAGTATATCTCACAATTCTTTGCAAATTGTACAGAAAGTTTCTCGACAGACGGCTACACCACAGAAGCCAGATAGAAGGGTACTCTACTGTCCCAATCCACCCCTTGATCCCTTAAGTAATATATGAAGTAGATGCTTTCCATTAAATTTCTTTCTCACCTACCTCCCACATAGCAAAATGACGTCGCAGGGATATCTGACGGATCTCCTGGCAGGATATCGGGACGTCCCTAGGACGTCCTGTTTAAGTCCCGTTTTCATCCATGAGACGTATAGTTATAATTAATCCTTCGTATAACTATACGAAGGCATATCCTTCGTATAGTTATAATTAATTAAATAATAATAATAGTAAGGTCGATTTAATTTATGGAAATTCCAGGTAGGTAATGCCGCACGGTTTTCCGGGGGACATCCAGGGGACATCCATACGGGATGAACTGTTTGTATTGCCCACAGAGTTATCCCACGGACGTCCTTAGGACATCGCTATGGGAGCAGAACCATTCTGACGGTAATAGGATCTAAATGGGACGTCCCAGGAACGTACTCTGCTATGTGGGCTGGTTCAAAAATTCCGGACAAGTTATTATAAGACAATAGAAGTAATCATTGTTTCTGTTTCGTTCTATGACAAGTAGCAAATAAGTTTAAAATATAGTAATATTACCTGGATGCAAGCAGAAGTATTGACTAATTTGTCTATTTTTGTCTCTTCCAGGGTGCCCTTGTTGGCCCAGAGACCTTCTTCGGCTATGTGGACTTTCTTATTCACTTATTAGTTGCCGCTCCTGACTACCAGCGAGCATATTATCATGACGTCGATGTACAGAAACTATGATACAAATTGCATAATATAAAAAAAAAAGATCACATACCAATTGAGTTCAACAATATGGATGAAAAAGATAGATCAGGCAAGGTTGGTACACAAGATGACGTTGGTATGGTGGTTTCTAGCGCGACAGGTGGGGTTATCAAAGAACACATTTCGTCGTCGAAGGCAGCTTCTGTGCAAAAACAGTGTAACAGTGTGGATGAGAACACGGCCGTGTCGACCAGTGAAAGTAGCGAACTAGTGAATTGTGTGGATGCCAAAAGAAGCCCTGTAGTGACACCGGACAGTTCACAGTCAGAGGACACTACGAAAGGACCGATTACTGGAGATAATAGTAACCATTCATCAGTACCGGAGGACGAGAAGCCTTCAGGAAAGGGTGTTCGTGAAACTGTCTCCAGTGAAAATGAACTGACCACCACGGCACCTGAAAACAATAAACGTTCTGACGTGGGGAAGAAACCTATGAGTGAGATCACTTCTGGACTGGATGCGTCGGGTCATCCACGTAATGTACAAAACAATGAAGATGATAAGTGCAATGTGAAAATGGAGGTAGATGAGGACTCCGTCAATGAATCTTGTGAGCGTGTCAGTAGCGTAGATAATTCTGTGTGTAAAAAATCAGTGAGTTCCAAATGTTCATGTTCTATGTGCTCTGTGAGCGCGAACAGAAGAGAAACCAGGAATAAATTTCATGACATTCATGAAAGAGGTGAGAACAGTGTCCATCGTGGCCGAAAACGCAAAATGAATTCATCTGCTTCAAGGACTCGAAACCCTACGAAAAGGAAGAAGCTGGCGGCTGTTTTATATCAGAGTCAAATCTCGCCTGACAAAAATTGTATCAAAATTAAAATTAAGAAATCACCGTCTCAAGTGCAATCAAAGAAACACAAGAAAAAGGACAGATCGAAAAAACACCGACGAAAGGAAAATGGTGGAACACATACGTCCAGACGAAGAAATCATGCAACGGATTTTGATATGGATCCCAAAAAACAGTTTGAAGTTTGTAAAACAGTCAATGGGACTCCTCAGAGTGGATGGGCTTGTGATTTGGACCCAAAGATTCTTACAAAAATATTTTCAATGGTCATTCAGGACGATGGATGCTTGCCTTTTCTCTGCAGGTAAGGCGTTTTAAAATTCTTTATGATTTTGTTTACTAACATGTATCATTACTATATTATGAGTAACAATTAGTAGATTTCAAAGATTATCATAAAGCAGCTGTTGTAACGTCTGTAACAGGGTGGATCCTACTGTTTATCCAGGGATTTCGTTGGTGGAAGTTGCTTCGTAACAGGCTACTCAGTTGGGCGTAGTCAAAGTTAGTATTTACTGACTGACACAGAGATATACTAAAGTCATTGCTAAGATTGAATGAAGAAGGCAAAGATTAAGATGAAGAAGGCTGTGTGCACGTTATTAAACTAAAGATTCAGAAAGCAGTTCCCACTACATGTGCGATAGACTGAACATTGCCGCTAATATATTTTACTGTATTCATTTAATTTAACAGTTTCACTATGACATTTACACTATAACGATTTCAAATAATTAGATTTGAAAAGAAATCAAATGTCCCAAACCTTGTAAAAATGAAGAAATAATATCGTCTCAATCATTTCACAATTAAATTGTATTTGATCACAATTAACTTCTGTTCTCAAGTTCAATTTAATAACAATTGAATTGATGTATCTTTATTTAACTCGTGTAATTAAGTGAGCAACAAATGTATAAACATGTGAGCACTCAAGGGAGTCGATCCATGATATTTTGCATGTGCAAGCTCGTACGATAATCATGACTGCACGGCTGGTATTTTCTTTTAGTTCCTTCATACAATATATGTTCATATATGTTATCATATACCTCATAATAGATAGACTTAGCACGCTTCCCCATTTCTGGCTGCGATAAAACTAATGGATTTGTGTTCAGAGCACGTGATTTTGAATCCATCCGCTAGGTAGCTCTGCCATAGACGTCATATTCTATTATGAGTTCTATGGCAGAGCTACCTAGCGGATGGATTCAAAACCACGTGCTCTGAACAAAATATTCATTAGTTTTAGCGTAGCCAGCAATAGGGAAGTCTATCTATTATGAGGTCTATGATATAAAGGCTAGATGCTTAATCTCCTGACCTATTTAGAAAGAAAGAAGTACAGTTTGTCAATCCAGTTACAAGCACAGTATACAATGAATCGCGCATTACCTTTAAATACTCTGTAGATACAAGGAAACCTTTAAATAAACCTGCTTTTAGATTTAAAGATATATGTGTAAAAATTCGCAATTTTAGACCAATTTCTTGGCTTGAGGTTTTCTGTGAATATCTTCTGTGTTGTGTAAGAGATTCAATTCCCTTATTTACGAAGGATTCGTAAAAGTATATCCATTGTACGAAATAATATGAAGCTTCATCATGAGATTTAATAATAGAATGAAAACCAGGAATACGTAAAAATGAGTAATTTACTTGTATTTCGATGAAAGTTGGTGATGTTTAAGGAAGTTTGTGTAGTCTTTGCATACAAGTTTGCTAATAACTTAGACATTATTATTGTGTGGATGTGTCTCTGTTGGATAAAGTACAGCTGTCTTGTAAACCGCAAGTACTTTAAATATGGAGGTAAGTGTAAAATAGTTTTAAGACTGCTAGTGAGATCTCCTCCAGTGACGCATCGGTAATTATCTGAACAACCCAATAACAGTGACCATCCCTTTACAGGTTGGGCGCACCAGTGATCACATCTAGTTCTCATAATCAGGCAGTTTTGATTCAGAATGTATAAAATAAGAATGGGCAGTGCAGTCGAGAAACTTCCATTAGAGATATAGATGTTAATTCCTTTTGTACAAAGACCATTATATTTACTGTGCATTTTTAAAGTATTACAAGTGCTGTTTAACAAGTAAACATAGCTGCCTAGTTTTTGCAGTGTTAGCTGTCACCAAAACAATTGGTGTGAAATTCACATGAACAGTTGAAAAATAGATATAAACTAAAAGTAGAGTGTTCAAGGACATGTTAAATCAATTAAAATTTTACCATATTTTGTTGAGTCTAGTGATCTTCATCAGGTGTCAAAAAGCAAGGCAATGTCAAAGTGGTGAAGGTGTGAACATCAGTGAGGTCGATATATGTGTACTCTCTAGTTCATTTCTGTACACATCTGCTTCGCCGTAAGTCATTTTTATAAGGTGCATACCAATAGTAATTTGAGAGGCTCTCGAGGTGAGGAACGTTACAGTCTATCCGCAAGGGGGCGTATATGTGCCCCGTCAACTCGTGTGTGTAGAGTCTGGGTGGTGGTGCTACGAACAACGAATAATCAGGAAAATTATATTCCTTTCAAATCCCATCAACTTTCACAGATCCAAGATAGATACATTTAACGGTAATACAGAATCACATTTTAATTGCAACAAGAACGAAATAAAGAAACATAAACAGGTTTTTCTTGTACACAAATAAATACTTTCCTTAAGGTTCAATCACAGTGGATTTTCCCGCCTTTTTTCGTTTTACGTCAATTAATTCAAATTTCAGCACAAGAAAATAGAAATTAACTTTCACGGACCAAAGTTCGTTTCGTCCTTCAATAATGAGTGTAATTAGTATTTATGAAATGTTAGTAGTAACTACAAGATTGTGTGCAGACACTTTTGGGATATTATTCTGTCTCAAAAGTGTCTGCACACAATCCTGAGTTTATTATCAATATTTTATTGAAACTAATTGTACTCATTATTGAAGGACGAAACGAACTTTGATCCGTGAAAGTTAATTTCTATTTTCCTTGACTGAAATTTAAATAATTGACGTAAAACGAAAAAAGGCGGGAAAAACACTTGGATTGAGCCTTAATCAAAGAGGGAAAAACTGAATTTACGAATAGAAAATTGGAGAACCTTGATAAATAGATTTGCAGTAGAGCAGCAGAAATGTATTGCAACGTGCTGCCATCTGTCGAGCTTTCTATTCTGTAATGTTTAGATGCTTGAGCATGTGTATAAACACTTACTTGTAAGTATTAAATTATATAATTGACCTTGATAATATATGATTGGTTGCTAGGTAACCTAAATACTTGGCTAGAAATGTTTTTTATTTTTTTTTCGTATTAATAAGTGTGAAATTCCATATAAAAACGAATGTTTTAAACTGGTGCTTTTTTTTTTCACTCGACGAAGATCAGTAGACTGAACGAAATATAGTGGAATGTTAATATTTTTTTAAATTGTGTACGAGATGGTGACATATAAATCACAGCCATATTCAATCCACTAGTGGATGAGGCCTCTCCCCGAAGGGAGGAGTTGGTCTACTGCTCCCACGCTGACCAGACGGGTTGGGAGAGGAGAGCCGAAGCTCTCACTGTGATCGCCACTGTCTTTTATTCACAGCAGCTCCCCAATTGTCCTCACGATGCTGGGTCAACACCGAAATTTTGGATCCCCCACCGGGAATCGAACCCAGGACCGCTCGCACTGAAGTCGAGCGCGCTACCGACTAGGCTACGCAGGAGCTCGATGGTGACATATAGTGTGATGAAAGCGGACATCTAATATTATTTATAGAAAACTGACGTGCTTAATCGTCCGTAAGCAACCAATAACCAATATAAACATTAAGTAGACTGTAAAGGTAGTTAATACGATTCAAATTTAGTGAATATTGTACATTAGAGAACATGGATTAAAATATTTGTGCTAAAAATAACCGAATATTATATCCCTTAAAATTGCATACATTTGGGTAGTTTATCAATATTATCCATAAGGCAGATAAACTTCTGTATGTAATACTGAGTGTATTTATTCTCCGGCTCAGCATGTCTATAATCGTTTAGTTTTGCGCACAGAAAAAAAATAACTGTTCCAGACACTTATCTGAAAATTAGTTTCCGAGGGGTTTCAGGAGTTCCGGTGTGTGTTATTGTCGGTCTGGATATGAAATAAGCATGAAATAAAATTACATATGTGATAATATGAACTGTACATCTTTGAGAGCGATCTGTTTACATATTCCACATTTTTTTTTTCATGTATAATTAAAATTAACACTGATTTAACATATTTTAAAGGCAATTTGACGGCATTTTTTTTGAATAAACAGGAGATATGCTTATGTGAATAAAATCAAAATGGGTGGCTTAAAAGTACGGGAGAATTGGGAACCGTACATAGAATATTTTCTTTAAGGGAAGTTATGCGTTCATAGCACTTGATGGAGAAATCTTTGTAGAATTTTAATTCCAAAGAAAATCAATGAATGCTAATGTGAATGTCTAATATTTCAGAGCTTCACGCGTGTGCAGGCTGTGGAGAAATGTGGCATTAAATCCATCATTGTGGAGGAATATTGATTTGAGTTCAAAATGGATGAAAGGACGCTTCAGAACCGATGGTAAACTCAATTGGCTTTGCGAACACAGATTAAGTGAAGTACAAGAATTAAGCTTGGGTAAGTTCTAGCTTTCATTTGTTTTGTAAGCTTTGGAACTATATTATTTGTTAGAAATTCATTTTAATGGATTAGATTCCGTGCATTAGATTGAAAATTTGGCTGACAATAACGTTTCGTTCGTAGTAATTCGAAACTGGTGCTGTGTACGATTATCTTAAAGTAGGTAGAAGGCTAGTTAGAGACGTACGGTGTACAGAATATGAGGGATAGGGATTCTGGCAAATAAATACGTAAAATTTAGAATTATCACAATAAATAACGTAATATTTGAAATTTTACGTATTTATTTATTTACCATAATGAAATTTTACGTATTTATTTATTTACCATAATCCGTATCTCCCATAATATATGCCTCGTATCACTACACCACAGCATATCACCATAAAAATAACATTTTTTTTTTTTTCAGTTTGTTTCATATTTACATTTAAATACGTCCAGGTCCTTGGGGCAAGTCTCTTCCTGTATACTTTCTGTACAAGTTGGTGTTAAAAGTTTTTCAGTGCCATGTCTCTCATAATCGTTTGCAACGTAGAAAATGAACCATATGTCCTACGCATTTCTCGTTAGAAAACACGTGGTATATTAATACCTTAGTCATAGCATATGCATGTGCTGTATATGAGAAGGTTTTAGAGCTTCAGGAAGCTTCAGATTTCATACGTTTTATATATAAGAATTTTGAACCAAAAGTGTAAATAAAGCACTTGAAACATACATAAATTACAGACAATTTGAACACCACTTTTTCACAAAACAAAGCGTTTAGCGACAGCCGAGGCTACAAACTCTTATTTCTCTGAAATTATGATATTAGTAGACATATTCTGCAAATTGTGCCATGTTGCTAACACAGGAATATGGAAATGTGTCTTATCGCCGACTGCGGCGTAACGACCTGTTTTACTGTAATTATTAATTGCCCTCTTTATGACATATTTAAAAGCAAAGTTTATCTGGTATAAAGACATGGATTATTAAACACCTCCTTTTTTTTCTGGCCGGGGGTATTTTTATGTTTCTCAAACGTTTGAATCCTTTAAAGGCAGCGAAATTCTCTATGTGAGTGAAAGGTAACATTTTGCGATATAACCACATGGAAGTCATTTTTGTATTGTTTAAATAGAAGTAGAACAACATTTACTTTGCGAAGAGGTAATGGGGGGCAGTGAAACAAAAAAAAAACTGTATTAGAACGTTAAATGATTTACCGTTTTTCTGGTAACGAGATAAACTGAGCGAACGATAGCAAAACTCGTATACATTCACTTTACATTCTTGACATAATATTCTCCCGAGATGTTGTGACAGATCATCACAGTTTTCGCCCATTGATAGTGGTGCTTTTGGAGAAAGGTTAAAAGATTTCTGATTCGTTCGGTTTCCATGGTAATGATAATTTAACCCAAACATATTTTCAGGCATCTCGTAAGAACCCTCAACATATTCTCACCATGGGAGATTAGTATAGTGTAAAATGAGTGGGACAGTCGTCAGTGTTTCAGGCGTACTAAATTTTTGAATTTCTTACCGATTCTTTGATAACAAGACTTATCTCGTAAAGGTTATAAATATAATCATATACCATGTGATAACGGCTGTCTTGGAATTTGGTACGATTACATAGGGCTCTAGCCTTCAGTTTTAGACGATATTGAAATAACCTACTTCCCACATAGCAAAATGACGTCCCAGGGATATCTGACGGATCTCCTGGCAGGATATCGGGACGTCCGTAGGACGTCCTGTTTAAGTCCCGTTTACATCCATGGGATGTATAGTTATAATTAATCCTTCGTATAACTATACGAATAATAGTAGTAAGGTCGATTTAATTTATAGAAATTCCAGGTAGGTAATCCCACACGGCTTTCCGGGGGACATCCATACGGGATAAACTGTTTGTATTGCCCACAGAGTTATCCCACGGACGTCCTTAGGACATCGCTATGGGAGCAGGACCATTCTGACGGTAATGGGATCTAAATGGGACGTCCCAGGGACGTACTCTGCTATGTGGATTACCGTTCGCATGGCAACGAGTCTCAATTGTTAAGCAGACATCGAGCATGATGTAGAAATGATGGAAGCATTTTAAGGAAACACGACAGAAAAATGCAGAGAAATCCATATTTTAGCTATTTAACAAAACCTTGCTACTGACTGTTTCCATAGTAACGAGACTGAGATTTTAGACACATAATCATGTGAACGGTGAAACCAGTTTACTCGAAACTTGGGTACGATATTAGAGCGTAGTGAACTTAATATTTCATATGGATTAGAATGTTACAATTGTTTCTATTTTCATGAGAACGGCACCCAAAAATTAGACACATATCTGAAGTAGTTTTATTAACTTCTCAGACTAGGGTTGTCGGGTCTTACGTTTTCCCGTAAGATTTTTCGTTTCTTTTGTATTCCCTTTGAGTCTTACCTTTTTTTTTTCTCCCGCATGATACTTTCTTCACTTGATATACGTTCATTCTATTAAAACGGTTAAAAACCGATTGCTTTCAAACCTAGTATGATATGATAGGGCTCTACCGTCAAGATGTCAACTGCATAAGAATGTAAAACGATTCCCCATTTCCATGGTAACGATAAGATTGTCTAACACACAGTTATGCATCACGTGAGAATAACTGAATCAAATCTAATCAAACGTATTGGAATACCGGTTCGATGGTTACAACAACTTCTACGTGCTACAGTATTAGACGATAAAGTATTAGACAATTTGACAGAAAAACGGCAAATGGCGAGTGTTTAGTGCAGTGTATTTTCAGTGCCATCATTTATATAATTGTGTTAAGTACATCATGTGCTGTATTATATGTAGTTAATTTACACTCTTGAGATAAAGAAACCAAAAAGTGTCCTAAATAACAATTAATGTATGTGTTATTAACTTTAAAAGTGCATAAAGAAGCAAAAATGTAAAATAGGCCTAATTTTTAGGTTTAAATAATAAACCTAACGAAAATAGCTTAACTTTACATCAAGTCTTCCCAAGGATTTTGGGAAAGACATCAAAGACCATTTATTATTCTCCTAGGAAGTACTGTAAATAAAGACGTAGGTGGATTTTAAACCATTCTTACCTCTAAAAAACTAATAATAAAAAAAAGAAAAAAGAGGTGCTACATACAAACGCATTGAATCTTATGGGAAATCACAAGTAAAACTCAGACATGTGATGAAGCTAATTTGTTTCTAAGAAATTCTGAACTCTTAAATGAGCTTAAACTTCCAGCCAGAATTCCAGAAATGCTTACTCAACCTTCAGCAGTAATATATGGAATTCCTACTCGACATGTCTACAGAGGAAATTTTTAGAAAATTCAGAGTGTATATATATCCTATTATGAGTGTAACTAGATGGAAACAAAAAGTCACTAAGGAACTAGGAAACAACGATTTACGTGATACAAAACTAATTGAATTTACATTATTAACGCAAAAAATAAGTGTTTATAGGGAAAGATTTCCAGTGAGACCAACAATACGTAAAGTAATGCAATGCCAAGCTTGTTTTTCATTTCGTCGCAGAGTCAATTCCTGCTATAACATAAAGAAATGTATCTACTGTGCTCTCCCAATTCATCCTTTACCATGAACAAACCTAACCTAACCTAGTAAAATTGATCCTAACTCTACAATAATTCAGACAGATTCTAATAGCAATATAAACAAACAAGATAACACAAGCAATAGCAAAGAATATAGTGACAATTCATCTACAATAAATACAACTCTTAATTTGAACCGGAACCAAAGTGATGTACAAAGTAAACAACGGTAACCTATGATACATGAAAATCATTTGATAAACCAGAACCAAAGTAGTACAAATCAAACAACAACAAATACAATCATGACAAAATCGGAAAGAAATATGGATAATCAACGAATCACAACTCAAGAATATAAATCATATCAACATATATCAGATGAATATAGTGAATATCCGCTATTACATCTCCTTCCCTGCTTATGTGTATCATATAACAATAATGCGCAATAACTAACCTATAATATGCATCAATGTAATCTTGGAAACTTAAAAATATGCTCTATCAAAGCTATAGAGTTATAATAACTGCATTTTTTTTAACGAATTCGCAATGGACAGGCCTTAGTAGCCATTTCCGCAATAGAGCTTATGAATGAATGAATCATGTTTGACATCTTTGGTTAAGTACCATGAGGATTGTTTTTAAAACATTCCTTGATAAAGGCTAACGAAGCATCGAACACTAGGTAAAGTTAATGTGAAATAATGACAATCTACTGTAGTTGTTTATAGTTGGTTACTAAAATGTCTAGATTAATTTAACAGGTCGGATATATAGGATAGTTAAGCTGAATTTTTTTTTTTTTGGCAAAAATAGAAGACTGTTCACAGTATAGTTATAACCTAGAAATAGCAAATTTTATGCACAAAACAACTGATTTGCAAATTGCCTACCAGATAAAAGTTTGTGCATTAATTGTGTCCTTAGGAATACGGTTATGCACTAAACAGAGAAAAAAATACCCTTAAAATTTCATGAGGAAGCCAGACATTAGTTTGTTCATTTGTGTAGTGCAGATTTTCTAGACGAGACTTGAGTCATATTTCACGGTTTATAAACAGCATTTTTCGAAACCAAAATTAACTTATTTTTAGTCTTGAACCTCTTTGATTTGAAAAATTATTTTTTCAGGAGGGTGGAAGGTAGTGGATACCACAGCTGTCCTTGAGAATATTGCTAAACACTGTCAACAATTGAAAGGAATAGGTTTGGCGGGTTGGATACGATTGACCTCCGAGCACATGAAGTTTATGCTTGAAAAATGTACAAATTTAGCCCGATTGGATTTATCCAGCATCACAGTAAGTAGAAGTGGATACTTGGAATGTATCATGTGTCTATTAAGTACCTTGTTTTGTTTTTTATTTACTTACTTTTTAACAACATCGAAATATAACTCAAAGGGCATTTTACATTGGATGTTTGAAACAAACAAAGGAAAGGATTTGAAAAGAAGTTGACCCTTGTCTTACTGAAGGGGTGAGTGAAAAAGTACCAACACATTATAACTGAAACCGAACACACCACCCTACAATTTGGAGTTGAACGTCCTCAAGGAGCACAATGATATGGAGCCCACATAGTTCCCATGTGGAACCCACATCGTCAGTGTTGATCAATACTAGCCCACTTGAAGCGATGTGAGTCCCTGATTGGAAATACGTGGATTTGCTCATAAACAAAAAGCGGACTTTATTCCACTTGATCCGATGTGGGCCCCACATGGGAATTAGGTGGATGTGCCCATCAAGCATAGAGCGTATTTTATCCCACTTGATGCGATGTGGGCCCCAAATAGGAATTAGTTGGATGTGTCTATAAAGAAATGAAGTCAGTGTTTTGCATGAAATGTATTGATATGCTGTGAAAGCTTATCAGTGGCTGTTTGACCAAGTCACTGCCGACGGAAGTAGTCGTGTGGTCTGAAGCGTTAGGTCAGGGACTCCAACGTTGAGTTCGAATCCTACTTGGGGCATGAATGTTCGTGTGTGCTGTTAACTTCGAAGGGTATCAGTTGAAATCAGTAAAGTAAAGTTAAAAAAAAATGTCGGTAAGACTAAATAAACAATCCGTGCTCGCGTCCCCCGTGGAACTTTTTTTTTTCGCTTTTTTCCAGTATGCTTCAAAACGGAATGGTGTTTGGCTTTTATCAGTCATGTTACTGGAAATTTCCATTCAGCTAGGTTGTCTAACCTTTTGAGGAATCTTTCTGACAATTGTAGGGCTGAGGTGGGCAACGATGTTGTTCCATATTGGCCAAGATGGGCAAAATATTTGCCATTGTACCTGGCATCGATATGGGGCCCACATCGAAATTTCAAGTTGACCCACAGTAGCCAACATGCCTGTACTACATGAGATCATATCTACTATTCCATGGGAGTCCCAAATGATAATACAAACATAGTGATTGGTGAAGGCATGTTTAACATTGATGAAAGATTGTACTTTGTAAGCTATCTGTAAGCCAAAACTTATCTCCAATATAAGATTTCATCCTCGACGAACGATACACACGACCAGCTTTATTAAATTATTTATTAGCTTTTTCGGGTGGTTGATGACATTGAAAGACAAAAGAGATCTGTGCTTCAGTCATCAACCAATCAATCCCTTTAGTTCTTGAACCTATCATGAACAACCTGATGAAGCTAATAGAAAATTGAGCGAAACCAGTCGCGTTTATGATCGCCATAGCGTTCCCATATGGTTCGTCGCTTTGGACATGTTGTCACTTACATTTAAATTCAAGGTTACATAATGAGAATGAAATCCAGGCCATTATTTACATATTAACAATAACTTCACTGAGTTGGAATAGAGCGCTGCATAATAAGTTCCAAGTGATTGTATTAAATACTGAGTTAAAAGGCAACATTTTTTCTTGTTTTGATGAAATAAATTTGATTTTAGTGTCTTGATGACAAAACTTCTTTGATCTGTGCAAAAGCAGAAACTAGCCTAGGAACTTTTTTTTTTCGCTCAAAAATGATATCCTCCAGTTTAAAATGAAACAGCTCGCCCAAGGCAACTTTTATTAAGGTGCATTTATTATTTATTAAAGACCACTGATGAACGAAAATATAATTCCACTCTTCTGTTAAATTTGCTCTCCGAATTGGTTTGTTCTATTGTTCTACAGAAACATATGTTTATAAAATGTTGGGAGGCAGCCCCAAAACACTTCAGAGTGCATTTTAGGGTGTTTCTTAACAGTAAAATACACGAGCTTTCAAGATTCTGCCACCGTACTCCATCGTGAGTACTCCTTTCTTCTCGTGTCTTGTCGTATTCATATGCGTAGCTTGACAAGCATAGAATTAGGGAGGATGCGATTGAGGTTGGAGAGGGGTCGAGAAGGGAGGAACCATTACTTAAAATTTGTTTGGAACCCTGTTGGGGGAAAGGGGCATTGACCCTGCATGCTAATGTGATCCTAGAGAAATGTTGCATATTTTTTTTATTTATTTGAAGAGTGTCGGGAGAAAACAAGGAATGTCACCAAACAGATTTATTGAAAAAATCAAGTTTTAGTTGCTTCATCGCTTGATGTTTAAACGGCTCAACAAATGTAATATTGTCTCCTGTGGTCATTTATGAGGTTTTTTTTTTCCTTCGTTCTTTGATAGTTTTGTAATTTTCTCCAATATAATAAATACAGCACAAAATTGCTAGAAATAGACATTCCCGGATTTCTCCCGACACCCTTCATTCAGCTTTAACCCATGCGTAGCTTCTTCTGCTTTTATTTTCCGTCTTCTGTTTATGTTTCTTTTATTTGGTATTTATAAATGTTCATTCATACAGGATGTTTAAAAAAAATGTGGTCATAAATTGAAGGGTGAATTTCTTACACCAACAAAATTTAAAAAAAAAAAAAAAAATGAAACGTGCGTAATTTCGATGCTACAGGCATCTAAATATGTAGCGGCATCGTCACAAATTACGTAATATCTCGACACATAATAATGTCAAGTTGTGTCGACTTAGCAAATTACAATAATAGCTGGATTCTTGGCTCATGAAGATTTGCACAAATACGTGTCATGGGTATATCTTTCCTTGTGGTTTGCTAAAACCAACACACAATTTACGTCATTATTTGTCGAATTTTGACATCATTTTGCGATGATGCTGTTTGTTGCCTGTATTTGAGTGTCTGTAGTCCCAAAACCACGCATATTTGCAAAGGAGTTTTTTTTTTATTGGTTGTTTTGGTCTCAGAAATTCAATGTTGAATTTATGTACATAATGTCAAAAGTACCCCGTATGAAAATGACTTGATATTTCTGAATTGGTAATTCTTGACTCTTTGAAACCCTGAGTACTTTCACAATTCTAGAAAACTAAATAAGTACTGGACAAAATCATAAAAAAGTAGTAAGCAAGGGCGAAAACGAAAAAACAGCTGTAAATTAAAATACTTCAAATTATTGCTGCAGTTTTTTTTTTCCTCCAAGAAAGTTCAGTAAATGTGAATAATGAATTCTAATGGAGGAATAAAAGATGATAGAACGTCAGATGATCATTCAGTTGGAGTTCGGAGTTAGAATGCTATTAGATTTCAACTGTGGAAGTACTGTCATCTTGTCTGGTTAATCTACTTATGCTGTAACATATTAGTAAAATAAAATGATGGTTGTTCATATGCGATTCAATGAACTATATAACGCTTGAAAAAGCAAGAACGTTGTAACCAAAAGTAAAACTTTGTAAGTATTGTTTTCAAAATGAATTCTTGCACAGAAAGATGAGAGTGTGTTGACTTCAAAGTGCTAAGACATTGCTGCTAGAGATGAATCTTGTGTTTTGTTTTACAGACTGAAAGCACCAATCCTCGGAGTGCTGTTTCTTTAATGTCTTTGTGCAGTCTTGCTAAAGGGATGGGGAGTCGACTGACACAGCTAGTCCTTGCTTATAACCACGTATCTGGATTGTCACAAATTGTTTCAGCTATTTCTGTAAGTATATATTTTGTATTGTTAAATTTTTCCGCATGATGTCAACGTTTTCCCTAGTAGCACAAACATTGGGCCAACGTCCTATCGTTGGGCCTCCGTTGGCCCGATAACTTGTGCTACTAAGGAATGAAAAAGAAAATGAAATAATTGTGTTAAACAATTGGCTCATTATCCCGTTTGTATGTGAAAAATCATGTGAATAATACGGTGTCCTTGTGGGATAAACTGAAGTCTTTTATTTTCAATATATAAATTTATGACTTGGGGTTATATAAAAAATTTGAACACAGCAAAATTATTGATTTTACAAACTTCATGTGTCGCCGTCTTAAATTTTTGAGAAAGAAAATTAAGAACTCTAACCTGGATGTTGCTAAAAGGCTATTGAGACACGTCAAGTGATATAAGCTGTACTATCCCTAGACTACTGTAGGTAGAAAAAAAGCGAAAAAGTTGGAATTAGAACTGAAATTTCGAGGTATAGCTTTCCCCCAACTGTTCAAAAGTAGAGTTCCTGTGAATGTCTCTGTAAGTTGAAAAAGTAGCGTTAAACGAAAAGTAATTGCCATTATATGGGGAAAATTTGTTCAGCATTCCCAGATGCCGAAACAAATAAACCTCCCAAATCGTACCACATAACACCAACATAATACAGGCGGGAAGCAGATGAATTCGGAATAATGATTTTCGGTTCGGAATTCGATGAATAATGATTTTCTTTGTGAGGGTTTGGGATTGATGATGACTTTAATAAAAAAATTCATTTCATTTCCAACGGAAGCATTAAATGTGATTTTGTCATAAACTTTTGTATCACCCTGTATCCCTGTGTGCGAAAACATCACGAATATTGTAAACGCTTTAAAGTTTAAAAAAGGAAAAAAAAAGAGAGAGATTTCGTAATTTTATTCTATTCTTTGAGAAAAAAAGTTTTTTTTTTTTCGAATTTAGAATTATAATTTCTTACTTTTTCTTTTGTCGTATGAAGAGATTGTGGACTGTGAAAAGAATAACATTTGTGTGTAATTAACGCAACATTCATTGTCTTGCAAATTAGTAATACTTGATCTTCTGTCCTCATCAGATACTCTCAGTAGGATTTGTCATTTGCGTCTCTGTGTACATGTGTTGAATAAGTACTGTACCCAAAATTCGGACCAGGACTCAACGAAACGCGTTGATTAACTAGATTTCTGTCTAGAAATGTTTTTAAAATGTATCTCACTTCGTGTGCTTCTCATTTCTTACAGGAGAATTGTCCAAATTTACAAGTGCTGGATGTAACAAACATAAGAACAATGGCTCAAACTGCTGCAGCTATTAACATCGAGAAACTCCAGAAAGGATGTCAAAAGCTTCGTGTTTTGCGTTTGTCAAACAGTGAAATCGCATTAGCACCATCGTCCTTGAAGGAGCAGGTAAGGATATGATTTGTTCACCGATTTTATATATTTCATTGTGGAAGGAGATGTATTTTCCACTATAATACGTTCTCTGTGTTGTTAATTCTATTTTTGGTGTACAGAGACTACAGAAGAATATTTCTCATAATATGTACTTTGTTCGTTTGGGAACTGATTTACCCGTTCTTCCTGTTTTTAGTACATCAATTTAGAACCTTTTTCAGTGAAAGATATGGTGGTCAGTCACTAAAAATAGTATTATGATCAAAATATACTCGTTGTAGATTACCGTATCAGTGTGTAATTTGTGTTGTAAGTACAGTCCGAACTTCGTACAACGATACTTGATATGAAGATAAAACTCTGTTACAAGCAAGGCTCGAAAAATTGTCTTCTGACCTAGGCGCTAGTTCTCAAAACTAGGCGCCACAATAACACAAATACCATTAGATGCATAGGCCTTATGTTTTGACCTAGTTACTAGTATAAAAATACGAGTTTAAATTAGTGTATAGGAAATATAAGAAGATTACGGCAGTTGAAGGCAATATAAGTAAAGTTTTACAAAGCACACGGCTGTTCTGTAACTCGCCGGTTGACGTCTGGGTATACAAGTGATGTAAACGGACAACACTCGTAACTTAACGGAATTAAATGTATTTGAGCTTCAAGGTAAAACGAATTTACTTTTAATTTGTTTTCAATGCATCCAAGCAGATAAAATTAAGAACTACTGGCAAAAAAAATATGGCAATACTAATATCAAAGAAAGCTAGGCGCCAGACTCGGATTTCCAGTCGCCATGGCGACCTGGCGCTCGGGCCTTTTCGAGCTCTGGTTATAACAATAAATGTTATCGGTCCCGTCGTATTTCCTTTGTTTTACCAGTTTTTTATTCATCAATACAACAGTAGTTTAATTATGGAGGATCCACTTTAGAGTGATATCATCGTTGTGATATTTACATATGTGAAGGGATGGAATTACCTTCTTTAGTTGGTGCAGTTCGACCTTGAATTTATGAACATCCTGTATGGATAGCCTAGGAATAATTTTCTTTTAGATGGTGATTCAGCAGAATTGAACTGGAAACGCAGTCGAGAGACTTGATGTTTTCTCTCTCGTCAAAGACGAATGACCGTATGTATGTTTATGGATTGCGTAGGTGTTTCCACCACCATCGCCGCGACCACAATAGGGCAGGACTGCTAGACGGACTGCACTTTTATTTTGGCTTCGTACTGTCGCTGCTCCGAAATTAGCGTTAAACATGATACAAACACAGCAGCCAGTGGATATTTGAACGAGTGTAGGACAGTAATTAATCCTGCAATACTTTCATCTTTATTCGTATTAGCACTGCTATTCGTGAAACTGTGATACATGTTGTGAGGAGGTAGATAACAATATAAATATATATTTTTTTGGACGCAGTGATTGAAAATTAGTTGGTGTTTAATGTTAACGATGGTATTCAAGTACGAATATGTGGTCCAATGACAAATATGCGTAATCATATTCAAGTGTGGTGTTATGTGAATGTCTTCCTTCGCTTAAGTTTTTGGGAGAACTTGCATCAGCTACATTTATTATCGTTGGTGACGACTCGTCACGGCTGAACCTTTGATCGTCATAATTCGAAGTGCATCGAACATCCCTGGAACTATAATCATCGTTCCATCTGTGTTTTAACGTTTCATCGTCTCGTTCGAAATTTCAACGTCTCAGGGAGTTGATTCTATTAAATCACAGCCAAAAATAAATATTTGCTCGAGCCATTATTGTCTTTATATCCAATTGCTATACCAGCTGTGTAAGGGCACTTACAGATGCTTATCAGAATAATGGAAACACCTGAACGAAAGTGCAACTTACCAGATTAATATGGTGTCGGGCCACCTTTCGCCTTCAGAACAGCCTTGATGCGACGTGGGATGGAGGCATAGAGGTCGTGAATGGTAGCAAGTGGAATATTACACCATTCCTCGTGCAGGGCATCGGCCAGTTCTGTGAGAGAGGATGGAGGTGGAAATCGTCGCCGGAGTCGTGTTTCCAAGATGGACCACAGATGTTCAATTATGTTGAGATCTGGGGATTGGGCGGGCCAGGGGAGGTGTTGAACTTCATCCCGATGTTCCTCAAACCACGCTGCAACAACTCCAGCTGTGTGAATGGGTGCATTATCATCCTGGAATATGGCGTCATTGTCCGGGAACAACATCCGGACCATAGGATGCAAGTGGTCTCCTAAAATTGCGACATAATCGTTGGCAGTGATGCGTCCGCGAAGTGTGACCACAGGACCCAATGAAAACCATGATATTGCGGCCCACAGCATCACCGTGCCGCCGCCATGTTTCACAGTTGGGCGGAGACACTGCAGATCATACGCTTCTTTGGGCGTTCTCTACACATAAACACGGCCCGTGGTTTGGAATAGGGTGAATGGTGACTCATCCGACCATACCACACGTTTCCAGTCGTCAACGGTCCAAGTTGCATGGTCGCGGCACCATTTGCGGCGTGCTAAAGCGTTCTGGTCCCTGATGAGAGGTTTGGCCCGTGCAACACGACCCCGTAAGTTCATGTCATGTAATTCGCGGCGGACTGTGATTGTCGAAACAGGTTGGGGGAGGTGCTGATTGAGTTCCTCCGTCATTTGCGCCGCAGTGGCACGACGGTTCCGCGTGACAATGCGCTTTAATACCCGGCGTGCCCTGTCACTGATGCTTTTCTTCCGCCCACTGTTCCGCTTCCCCGATGTGGTTTTCCCGTGTGTTGTGTAGGCCGTCATCACCTTGGACACTGTCCCTGGCGACACACCTAACACACTAGCCACTGCCGTCACACTCACTCCACATAACCGCGCACCAACAATTTGCCCTCTTTGAAACTCTGAGAGGTCTCCCATTTTACACTACCTCCGTCTGCTGCAGCCACTGCACACTCCTGTTCCACGACGCCTGACGTAGTATGGAGACCGACCTAACACACCACCACCAGCAGTCCGGCGCTGCGGTCGCCACGACACCACTGCCAACCCATACATCTGACGTGTTGCCAACTACAGGTGTTTCCATTATTCTGATAAGCATCTGTACATTTGTGTTGTCAATAGTGGTGATAATATTTTCTAATTATGTACAATAAGCATGTATTATCAAGTTGTCATTAGGTACTCAGTGTAGCCATCCTGTTTATGATAATTACTTTAGGTACAGATATTATTGTAATAAATTAACTATTTG
>JAGDQP010027677.1:0-24771 GCA_022664845.1 Lepisma saccharinum
CTTCGAGTCGAAATCACTTCAAACCGTTATTAACGTCGTTGCGAATAACTCCTCCTCCTCCTCCTCGTCATTTAGCAGTTCCACCTACTTTTGGTATTCATAGACTTGCCCTAGGGATGCGACAGTTGCTCCCTATTCAATCACATGTATCTATTCAACTGTCACTCCAATCATATGGAAGTCATGAGCTAACTAGCTCGACACTTCTTGCATTAAACGCTATCATTTTTACTCTGGTTACTCTGGTGGCGTGTTATGTTCAGCAATTTTACGTCAGATATAAGTCGAGCAACCATCCAATGTTGCTTGGTTAAAATTGTAGAAAACCAGCAGAAATTACATTGTAAATTAAAGTACACTAGTAGACAGTGCAGAAAAGGAATCTACTACTAAAACAGTAGACCTGGCAACATTTAGACGACAGACACCTGTGCAAAAGATAATGTGTTGCTTTTAAGAACTTCAGATAAACAAAAACAATCCGTTGATAAAGAAATGTATGTTTTTCTTCTTCTTTAATAAACACAAAGGATTTGAGTATTTAGCCAATTTTGTATAGAAAGGAACGTAATTTTGTATAGAAACGAACGAACGGACTTTCTTAACTTTAATTTGAGCAGACATAATAAAAAGGAAAATATTTAACAACGACAATACAACAGAGATTCCGCAAGGATTTTCAGTTTGGGGGTGGGGTGTAAAGTCAAAATTGGGATAATTAGAGTTTTGCACATTTTCTATCGATTTTTGACTGAAAAAATGTTAAAGTTTGGGGGGTCGAGCATTTCGAGGGTGATACCCCCACAGGGTCTGTCTGGCAGAATCACTGCAATAAGCCTCAAATTGGAATTTGAAGGCTCGGTTTGTCATGGTGCCGGCAATTTTGATTATTTTTATAAAGGCTTTTTTACAGTCTCAGAAGGTAAATATCGGGTGGTATCCTAACTGGCACCTTGTGCGCTTCATTCGTAGTCAATCTTATCTTAAAAGTGATGCAGTGACGTACGGAGCGGCCGTAGCTCAGGGATAGAGCGTTGGCGTAGCATTCGGGAGGTCAGAGTGGGTTCGATCCAGCGGCCGACCATCCTGACAGTGTTTCCTGTCACAACAGGCAAATGCCGGGATGGCATCTTCAACATAGACTCTGGCCGACACCTTCCCCTATACTTTTCCCTCTCCTATCCTGACCTGAGCCTTAGATGCCTAGAGGCCATACAATTCAATTCAATTCATGTAGGGTCATTCCCCAGACGAGACAAGCTTAGGGCGCAACTACGGTTTTAAAAAACTGGAAGGATGTATAGTTTAATTTGTTTACCTATGCATATTTGTATAGAGTTAAATTATTAAACTGGAAAATAGGTTCTAACGTTAAAGTAGAATTTTGATTAAGCACCTTAGCAAACTTGAGACTTTCTAAGAATGGAACCTACAGTTTATGTTAAATTGGCATCTCAACACTATACCTTCAACCTACCCGATAAAGAGATAAATAATGTATATTAAACTCTTCTTAAAGACTGTGCATTTAGAAAAACGCTTCATAAACATAAAAATCACACTACTACTATATAAATTACCTGAGCCCCTTAATTTTGTTTAAAAAATAATGAGGAGGCACAAATAAAAATGACAAAGAATTTAATGTGAGCTATTCTTGGGGTGTAATAAGCTTGGAAAAAGTGTAAAAAAATGTACAGAATGTGAGATAAATCTGCTCCCTTAATAGTGCTGAAAAAGTGCTCGAAAGCGCTAAAAAAATGTTCTTAGGATTATAGTGCTTTTATTATGTTCAAATAATGCGCTCGATTTATGTAGTACTTATAATGGAACACATTCGAACACTTCATAACACTTTATTACACAATTGGTATACTTTTAAAACACATTCCTGCTTTTGAAAGTGCCCTAAAAGTGTAAGAAAGTGTTTTTTTTTTTACAGTGTTGCGGTCGCTAACGTCCGTGTTATTTGGTTCATATTCATCATCACTGTTCACAGGAGATACTTCATCATCTGTTTCAAATAACAGTCTCTCAATATTATCATCATAAACCACTGCATATTGAAAATGTTCAACCATTCACTGAGTAAAAAAAAAATACACGAGTGGTGTGGTGGGGTGATATATACCCCAGAGCAGAAAAACACAAGTCTAGACACACCGTCAAGCTAAGAAGAACTGCTTGAAATATGTCATTGAGTTTTACAGCAGTTCTGCAGAAGGTACTGAGATGATTGAGTTCTGGAAGAAAATCGCTAGATATCAGCATTAGTTTGTAAGCGCCTGGGATAATATTTACCCCACCACACCACTGGAAGGTCTCTTCTTCTTCTTCTTTTTCTCTCTTTCCATATATATATATATATATATATATATATATATATATTACATATATTTTACAGTAGCAGTCACTATTAGGAGGAAATGATGCCAGTACCCGATTTCTAGTAATTTTGGCACTTGAACTTCAATCTCGCAGTCGTTGCACTGACCGGGAAGTGCATAACGATTTTTTAAAAAAATGAATGTCAATACGACAAATTTAACAGATCGAAACAGTACAATAATGCATGGAATATGGCAGTGGATTAACAGAAATGGGCTATAAACGATGGATATCAGCAAGTGAATATTAATAATAATAATATTATAATATATATTATTAATATTATTAATAATAATAATAACAGACACGAATATTGAATTTTAATTGTATTTATGACGTTTAGCACCATTTATACGAAGGCCGTTCCGCTGGTCTAGTGGTTACCGTCGCTGACTGCTGACCATGGGGTCCCGGGTTCGATTCCCGGCTCTTCCAAGGGATTTTTTTTCCAAAGCGAGAGGGTCTGAAACAGTGGCGATCACAGTTGAGAGCTCCCAACACGTCTGTTCAGCTTGAGTGCAGTAGACCAACTCCTCCCTGCGGGAGAGGTCTCGTCCAGTAGATTGAATATGGCTGTGAATTATTAGTTATATACGAAATAGTGTATAATGGAGTCAGAGTTCTATTCCACAGGTATTATCCAGCTCTTATGGTCCAGTGGTTATGGTCGTCGCTTACGCTGACCATTCTGACATGTTTTCTAGCATTTTCTGCAGTATCATCGAACGAATGAAGGGATGGCACATTGCATAAAAACCTTTACCCTCCCCATTTATTTGCAGAGAAGATTGCTCAGCATAGGACATCATCCTTTAGACGTGACGCCCTGTAGGGCAGAAACGTAAAGTTTTTTTTAAAAAAATAGATACTTATTCTTAACTAAAATTACTATTTGTTAATAAGACATTGTCATTATTAGTGTTCTGTGGAAAACGGCAGGTCCTTGAAAGTAAGTTAAGCCCTCTCCGTTTATTCCGACCTTTTCTTTTTCCATTCAGCATACCAAACAATGAATTGCATCTTCAGTATACAATTTCTGCTCATGGTCTTAACTATTGATATAAAGTTTAATTCTGCATTTTACAATCATTTCTTAAACCTTGATATTTGCAAGGATGACGTCACATTGGAAACTATCTTTTCGTTCATGACCTTCACTTCAAATGTTTTGATTCGTTTTTCCATTCCCAGCTTTTTCCCTTTCGTTTTCATTTATTTATCTCCCTTCCCTTTTTTTACTCTTTTCTTTAGTTCACAATGGTTGGTTGCGTCCTCAAATCTTACAACCTTGATTTAACTCATTTCCTGACGTCATACAATAATGAAATTTTGCATAGCGACGTAAGTCGGATAATAATACAATGTACCATTGTTACTTTCATATATTTCTGTATAGTTATATGCATTAAAATACATATTTATTAATATGGACTTCTTTATCCTAAAATAAATACTAGCCTGCAACGAAGTTGCGTTTGACTGGTTGCAGAAGACTTTAGGATTTGGGCCACAACACTTTAGTTTGAGAAAAAGTATCCGAACACCGAAAATAACTCGAAAAAAATAATAAAAGAACCTTTTTAAATACATACTTTTCTTAATCAATTCATACTAAAAAGTAAAATATAATTTTGTTTATGCATGACTCAAAAGAAAAGCATGGGTCGCGCCAATTCACGAATTTATAAAGTGACTGTATATGAGAGAGCGCCCCATGCTCTTTCTTTTTAGTTATGCATAAGCAAAATTATTTTTTACTTTTTAGTACGAATTTTTTTAAGAAAAAGTGTCTTTTAAAAAGATTTTATTTTTATTTTTTAAGTTCCTTCTCTGTTGCTCAATCTCCCATTGAGCTATACTGAAACGTATCGGAGTGATCGATAGCATTATAAATTTAATTTATGTCTGAAGTCAGGTTCAAAAGGTAACAGTTAACCTCGTTCGTCAATTTCCAGCTTAATTTTGAATTTCAATTTATTTTAAGGTCTTTAGACAACTTTGGCTCAGGCCGAATGGATGAATTGCTGGAATGAAGAAAGTGGGAGGAAACGGGAGGCAAAACCCCGAGAACCTCCTCCCCCCACGGTGTTTGATCACCACAACGCCTACATTGCATAATCCGGGATTGAACCGACGAATCTATGTGCCAGAGGTGAGTGCTCTACCGCTGAGCACCGCGGCCCCTTTCAGCTTAATCCAAAGGGAACTAAGTTTTTAGTTCTAACTCAGTTTTCTACGCTTGTTATCGCTGTGAGGTCAGTTTTTCGGTTTATAAGTGAATTCTCGACGTAGCCAACCCAAAATAACACGAACATTGTTTATAAGATCTGTTATTATATCCACAGTTCAGTAGGGGAAGGAAGTGTAAAAAGGTGATGGTAGGCAAAGTGGCCAGGTGGTGCTTGCTTCCGTTATCTGTGCTGCAATCTACCGGCACTTATCTGAATGATTTTCAGTACAACGCCACCAGTATCCGCTGAAGTGGAATTATAGTGTTTTTCACTATCTATGATCTAAGTTAAGCATTATTAATTTTATTGTTAAATATGCTTATATAGAGAGAAAAGTATCATTTTGTACATCTTGTATTTTGTAAGACGATCAAACTATTCGGTTTTGAATTATATTTATGGTCTTTAGGGATCCAAGGCTCCAGCCGGGATGGGTAGGGGAGACAATTCGGGAAGGTGTCAGCAAGGGCCTATGTTGAAGATACCACCCCGGAATTTGCCTGATGTAACAAGAAAACCCCTAAAAAAAAAACTCAGACAGGATGGTCGGCTGCTGAGATTGTATTTTCGACACCCTAAATGCTACGCCAACGCTCTACCACTGAGCTACGGCGGTTCGGTACAAACTATTTAGTATTTAACATTAACTTTTGATGAAGTCAAAATTCTATAGGCCAACTCATTTTATCCTTCTAAACCATTAAGTACTACAGTACTAGTATTACAATTAAATTAACAAATGTTATACTATGGCAGGCAATACGTCAGTTGAAAATTAGAAGAATCGTGAGTTTGATGGAACAATGAAATCCCGATTTGTGTGAAGCCATGGATCTCGATACGGGAGACGGATCTACTTCTAGTGACCCGAAATTGAAGCCAGCGCAAGCCATGATCACCTAGAAGGTGAAATTGATTAAAAAGACAACTGAACATCACGTTCCGCACAACAACTTATTAAAAAAATTATTCCAATCTTCTTCCTCTCTTCCTTAGCTAGATCTTCATCCATTCTTTGCTTCCACACACCCAGGCATAGGCCAACCAATAAGACGCAAGTAAATCCAAATTCACCAGACATGATTAATTGAAAACCGGTATCAAGTTGACCCACCTTAATTGTCTTTGGCCAGTCGATCCATCTCCCGTATCTAAATCCATGACGTGACGCAAATGTTTCAATGTTTGTGAAGAGGAAGGTGATGAAAGTGTGGTGTCTTGTCTTTAGTCTTGCTTCCTGGAATTATTCTTTTCTTAAGCACAAAAAATTCTAAAAAAAAAAAAAAAAAGAGATTGCTTTTTTCCCTATATGTTGCTATTATTGAAGAATTCTTGAAGAAGAGCCCATGTCTCCCTTAGATACGCTAAAATGATCATTTCATAGAGTTGCAAAAAAAACTATATAACGAATTACAGCTTATATATTACAATGATTTTTTGTGTGCTAACTATAATCAATATACTTTATACTGTGAAAAATTCGTTCATTTATTCAAGAAAACAAGATTACAAAATAATTTTGCTTAGGGTGGCAACTATGTGCGTAACTTAAGTTAGGGTGGCAACTGTGAAGAAGAAAACGAACCGCGCAGCAACAACAAGCGTAAAGAGATTTTGAATTTGAATTTATTTATGGCTTTTATTGAGGCATTTTGGTTCAGCCCGGAATAGAGATGGGGAAACGATATTGTCAAAAAGGACAACACACAGACACAGGCTCACCGCGAGCTATAAACTATAGAGGAGCATGAATAACAATAGATTACCTCCTTCTAACTTTGTGCATATGGATAGATTATTTATACAGAGCCAGGAAAATTTTAGGGAGAAAGTCCCCCCCCTCCTATCCCCTCTGAGACCACGGGCCAGAGCACACACACGCACACAGCCAGTTACGTAAGAAAACTCATTCCTGGTTGCTTCATTGTATTAGTTGGAACGTATACAAGAAAAAGCAACAAAAGCTATCAGTACTGTTATCCTTTTAAGGGCTGATTTTCATGGACGCTTGCGTTGCGTGCTTTGCTTGCGATTTGGGTGAGTAGCCAATTAAAACGCGTGTTTTATTGCGTGTTCTACGTATTACGTAAAAAAAAAACACGTCCTTCAATTGGCTACTCACCCAAATCGCAAGCAAAACATGTAACGCAAGCTTTCATGAAAATCAGATATAGTTGTTTGTAAACGCTTGCAAGAAAAGTAGCCCTAAGAAATATGTCCGTTGCGTACACAATACCCAAAAACACCTACCTGTGGATACCATACGCTGATGATTCAATGCTGGCTTAAGTCAGAGGATATACCAACCGATAGGTGGCAATACTGTCACATTTAACTTGGCACTATGCCCGTTCCACCTGGTTAACTTAGAATTATCTAAGCCAAGGAATGTATTACACATCTCTTTTTAACAAGGTCGATGTCACCAGATAACCTTCGCTATTTTTTTATTAACTATCTCTACTGCATCATCCATGAAGTAAAAGCAACATTTGTAAACATTTCTGCGAACCACGTGAAGTTTTAATCCGAGAACGTATCTACGATAAATTGAATCTTATTCACACTCCTTCCACAACGAGTTTTTTTAAAAAACAGTTACCAACCCTGGAGATATTAAACAACAAACTAAAGCATTAGTGCTTTTAGTGGAATCACAATTTGCACATTGAATGAGTTGCTTCAGGTAAACAGGGGGACGCTTTTACTGAAATTAAAGCAATCTACATGGAGCTGAAAAGAGTAGGGTTGGGAATTAAGTTTTATGAGTTGTGTCATAACGTTCTAAGTCCTCCTGTTTTTTTGTTTTTTGTTTAACTTTTAGGGAAGTAAATAAACGTGGTTTTAATCAAACGTTACGGTTAAAAGGAATGTAAACAGTAGACGAAATTGCAATTTAAAATTGTGTGACGACGTTACAAGATGAAATTTCCAGGAATGCTCCTAGGTACTTACGGGGGAAAAACATTGCTCCCTTGTTATTAGTAAATCATATAAGCACCCTTTGGTTTTAACGGATTATAATAAACTCAATTCATCATTTATTAGTGTTTCGCCGAAACCGGAAGGTGCTTCAAGTGAAGCCAAGCCCTCTTTATTTATCCAGATCTTGTGCTTAGCATTTTATCCCAACATACGATTTAGCTTCCTTAATACTGTTAAGGAGTTATACTCATCTACTTCCTTTTCCCCTCCACGTGTTAATTTTTCGTTTTATAATTCATACCTACTGGAAATTTGATTATTTGATTTGAATTGGACATAAAATCCAAACCAAGGATTCTGCCAGCCCCCTACCCCAATGTCACCCCAAAAATTCTTGAACAGACCCACCTTTAACATTTTTACTCTTAAAAATCGACAGAAACTTTATTTAAATCCTGCTAAACCCCCAATTTTGGATTTACACCGTCCAAAACGGATATCCTGGCAGAATCCTTGACCCAGAGAGACAGACGAAGTTAATAAAAACAGAGCCTCAAGGAAAGTTCTCGAACTTGTACAGGGTCATCTGAATAATTTAAACATCTAAACGAGGACGTAATCTGTGGTTCTTAACGTTATTTGCTTCTGAACAACTTTGAGTTCCTAAAAAAATTATCAAGAACCCTCTGAGAATAGCTTTAGAAGTTTTCCGCTAGGCTGTGCTGATGTTAGTTCAAAGATTTTCGTGTGCTGTGATATCAGCAAGGTGTGGACTAATCTTTTTCGATTCTCTGGTTAGTCATCATGATACATCAGTGTGCTGCGGGACCTCGGTTGAGAATAACAACTTCTAGATATACATATTAGATTTCTCAAAAAGTTTGTGACTGATAAGAAAGAAGGACAAATAAAAAAAGAGGTTCTGAGAATGACGGCCTTACCAAAAAGGAATGGGGAACGAAGTTATCCTAACTTTATTACAAGGAACCATTTCGGCATTTTATCTGTTGTGAATCGAGGGGAAACAAGGGAGGAAACTAAGTCAGGATAGCTAACTCGGGTAGACCTATTTAAATTCGCGTATTGCTGATTACAAAGCGAGCTACGGACACTTAAGCGTATATTCAGTCTCGACGTAAAATCCAGTTTCTTGTGTTTACGTTTGAATGGCAATAAGGATTCACCCTTGAAGAAAAAAAAAAGCTACCTAGCAGACTAAGACCCTGTGTGCGCTGTCGAGTTTTGTTTTCAAATTGGAAAATAACTTCTTCAAAGGACAAAACGTTTTCAATTTGAAAACCACTTTACACTCTTATTTTATTCTGGCTAATACCACTAGTTGGTACATGCAGGTAGGCAACACTTCTTTGTGGTGGGTGTTTGACACACAACACACATTCGATGTATTTGCCAAAATGGATATACTCCAAGACCTGCGGAGTGTGTAAGAATATAACTAGTTTTTCCAATTGTGTCTTAGTGTCCCCCGGAAAGAAAATTACAACATTGACCTACACACGTGGGGACAACCCTTGCCAATGGATTTGTGGAATACTACTCACCTTATTTTTCTTTCACAAGTCATTACATCACTTAGAATCGCATCGCCCCCCCCCCTCTCTCTTTCCTTTTTTTCAAAAATAAAACTAAATAACATCACATGAAAGATGGAGATGGCATAGTTCCAACAAGAAGCAATCAAACTGTCACTCACTGAGAAAGCAGATTTCCAAAATTAACAGGAGCGAACATTTGCGAAAGAAAATGGCTCAACGGTGTGCAAACTTCTGCTAGAGCAGTGGTTCTTAACCTTTTTTGAGTCACGCCCACCCTTCTTTAAGAACCTGATGAAAGCTATGAACCCCCTTCCTAGAAATACTAACTTAAAACGCAATTTTGTATACAATGTGAAATTTATTGTCAAGATATATGTAAATCACAACTAAAAAAATAAATCCGTCACTATGACAGTGTTTCAGTAACTGTTTCGTGAGCCTGTGACAGGTCTCGTTCAGAAAAATCACTCTCGACGCAAGCTGAAGTTATTCCAAGTAGTCTGACCATTTTTACATTCTTTTCTTTAATTCATAATGGTTCACGGTGTCCTCAAATCTTGCAACGTTAATTTAGCTCATTTCCCAACGTCGTACAATAATGAAAATTTCCACAGCGACGTAAGTTGGGTGACAATACAATATTCTATTGTTACTGTAATATATTTCGATATATTTATATATTTTAATATACAGTAGTATATTTAAAAAATATTTCCCATAAATACTAGCCTGCAACACTGTGGCATTTTACTGGTTGCAGAACACTTTAGAATTTGGGTAAAAAAAATAATGAAAAAAAAAAACTTTTTAAATACATACTTTTCTTAAACAATTCGTACTAAAAAGTAAAAAAAAAATGTTTATGCATGACTAAAAAGAAAAGCATCGGGCGTGTTCCCATATACAGTCACTTTATAAAATTTTCAATTAGCGCGCTCATGCTTTTCTTTTTAGTCATGCATAAATAAAATTATTTTTTACTTTTGAGTACGAATTGTTTATGAAAATTATGTATTTAAAAGGTTTTTTTAAAAAATATTTTCTTTATAACAATTATACACACAGTGAATGTAAATTCCACTTTTATATTTTCCTCCTGGATCCTCTAAAACCCATCCATGGACCATTTAGGGGTTCTTGGGCCCTAGATTAAGGTCCATTGTGCTAGATAATAGTTGATCTCCGTATTGGATAATCAAAGTCAAGTTCCTTATGATAAATATAAGACTACTCGTTAGGCCCCCGATATGAAGCTAATGGTTAGCAATCTCGATTTCTGTGCGCGTGTTCCCGAATTCATGAACGGAGTGGTTCGGCATCCACTTCACTAAAAACTGGAGGCCCCGTCCTGTCAGTTCAGAAGCTCTTTTCAGACGTTATTTAACAATTCAATCTTTCAAGAAGAGTAGTTTGAAAGTCCACAGAAATAATGTCACAACGTCAGATACTACTGTTTGTTCAGTGTCCTGGTGAGTGAGTTGCAAGTGTCCTGGTAACTGGCAACACTGCAATGAATACGTAAAATCACGGTTGAGTGTGCTCCTGATACTTGGTGAAAAATTAGAGTGTTTTGGTTTACAAACGTGGACATAAATAACTGCTCTTTAAGTTCAGTAAGTACTTGATATTAATAATATATTTTCTACAGTTCCTAGATATTTATGAACAGTATTATTCGCTGTATAAAAAAGCAACTGTAACACGTAAACAATCAACCGAAGAGGAGTACGGTACACTCACGAGTGAATATGCGTATCGATACCTTGAAATAATTCGCGAAACCAGCATGAGTGCTTGTACTGAGTGTACGAAACCAGTGTCCAGACAAGATCTGGCATCAAATATACACTGGTTCTGACTGTATTAACTGGAGCCATTTGAAATGCTCGCAATTAAAAGAAAGTGATTAAAAAAAAAAAAAAAAGAAATCATCTAATGTTTCGTGGCAGTATAAGTATTGTACATGAGATAAGGTGCTACCCTCTATTGGTGACGTTTACAAACTACTACAAAAGTTGAAACAGGAAATTACAACTATTATTGAAAACAACGTGAACTTGGTAAGTCATTGGATCTTGTTCACAAGAAACTTGATGAAAACGCTGAAGAAGCAGTCTGAAACTATTGCGACATGTCTTCTGTTTTGCGCTATAAATTATAATTTTTGTAAAGCGAATTTTTATTAATTATATGAAATGCTTCGCGATTCTGATTGGTCTTCTTTAAAAAATTGTAACAATATTGAAGAAGCAATTAATATTTTCTACGATAGGGTGAATTAATGCAACTATACAACGTAAGAGGTTCTACACAAATAATAAATATCCTACTTGGTTTACCAAAGAAATTATTACTCAACTAAAAGAAAAAGAATACCACAGAAAACGAATGAAATATTCCAAAGATATATTTCAAAGATATATAATATTGATTATAGTTAAAGTATAAGCAACCTAGAAAAACAACCAAGATAATGAAACGGAAAGCTTATAGTACGTATGTGAAAGAAATAGAAGAATATATAAAAATAATGCACCATGCTTTTGGAGTTTTGTGCAAAATAAAAGATGTGAAACCTATCTTATTAACCATGTATTTACACTAGAAAATAGAGTATTACAAACCAGTAAAGACATTGCAGATGGGTTTGCACGATATTTTGAATCAGTGTACGTAACTTTTCCGACTTCACATAAGATAAATGAAACGGAAAATTTAAACGAAAAATCTCTTGACGTTAACAGAATAACAAATAGTGAATATGAAGATACAATTAAAAAATTAAAGCCAAAGAAAACTTGTGGCCCGGATGGAATGCCACCCTATGTTTTGAAAGCATATTCAGAAATCCTCATGTTTCCATTATGTACAATATACAATTTGATACTAAGCACTGCAACTTTTCCAAGTCTTTGGAAGGTAACACGTGTATCTCCTATTTTTAAAGGTGACGATAAAACAAAAATAGAAAACTACAGACCTATCGCTATTTTGTGTGCACCAGCAAAAGTTTTTGAACAAATTCTTTATAATAGACTTTTCAACCATGTTAAGAGTTAGATAACTGAATATCAAGATGGATTTTTCCCACACAGATCAACTACAACAAATCTAATTAATTTTGTACAGGACATTTACAATGGATTTCATGATAATATCGATGTTCATGTAATATATGTGGATTTCGCTAAGGCATTTGATAAGATTAATCATTGTATATTATTAGAGAAATTATCAAAATTGGGATTATCTTCTCAACTATTGAGGCTTTTTCATCTTATCTTAATAATAGAAAACAGCATGTAACATACAATAGTCAATACCTTTCAAGTATAATGTTCATTCAGGAGTAACCCAGGGCTCCAATCTAGGACCTTTGTTTTTCGTTATGTACATAAATGATCTCCTAAACAAAATTAAATATTCTAAGTGTCTAATGTACGCAGATGATGTAAAATTATATAAGGAAATTAGAAACTCACAAGATGCTATACAACTGCAAATAGATGTAAATGAACTACATGACTGGGGCTTAAGTAATGACCTGAATATCAATATTAAAAAATGCTTTGCTATGATTTTCTCTAGGGCTAAATTCGCTCAACACTATACGTATTCTATAAATAATGAAAAACTTGAACAGGTGTGCTCTATTAAGGATCTTGGTGTTAGTATTGACTCTAATGTGAATTTAATTACGTTACTCTGAAAAGCAGACGGGAAATATCTGATCAGATATTCCTATACAAAACTGTAAATGGTATTCTTGATAACGCAACATTCCTATGTAGAATAAATTTTAACATCAGAAAATGTAATCTTCGTTCCAGAGATTTATTATTATCCTGTGCAATTCCAAGAACAGAGAAACACAAATCTTCACCACTCCTCAAAGTCTGCTTAATGGACAATAATTTATTAAACAAATGTCGAGATCTAGATTTCAGTTTAACATTTTCAATATACACAAAATTATTGAAAAAACTATTGGCCCATGACATCTAGTATAAGAAAGGTAATTTTAAGCAAATCGTTGTTTTATATACTAGCACACTATTTGTAGATACTTTTTAAATCATAGTCAGTTTTGTTTGCTGTTGTCATTCTATTTCTTCTTCTCTCTTTTACGAATATAAAATTTTTGTCTGAGGAAACGGTGTGTTTATCCAAAGTATAACTCCATAAAAATAGTATGTACAGTCGAGGATGTAATAGTGCAGCATCTTCAATCCTTTGGAAGACTATTCTTATTGTTGTGCAATACATAAATTTCCTTGTTCTGAGGAAGCAAGTACTTGTGATCCCTGTCAATTTTTGTCCCTCCTAAAATAATTCTTCTATTATTAAATTCTATTGTATTATTCAGAAGCATTCACAGGTAAACTTCCTTGTTCTCAGCAGATGCATTTCATCTTTTTTTTTTTAATTATTTGTTTGTGTTAGTAATTCTTCTCTCATTGCATTATATTATTGCACTACATGGAACGGAATCTCATCGGGTTTGAACTAGAGACCACGCATTCAGAAAGCAAGTGCGGTAATCAACTGGATAACCGAACGCCAATACAACTTGTGATATCATTGTGAAACAAATAGTATCCGCCTCAAGTTGGAAGCACCCCCAAGAAGTTTGTTCGCAGAACCGTAGCAGGTTTAGACCACATGGGGGCCTGTTCAGCTCAATAATGAAGAAAAGGAATAAAAATATCTACTTGAAACGATCTAGTGACTAGCATCTAGTTACTCTGGTCTCTGAATGATAGGTCCTCAATTCAGCCTCACGTCTTAAGTTTGTCGTAATCTTCACGTCCTACCTTCGCTCTTACTCTCACTAATTCACATCTATCTATCTTCATCGCTCTCGTCTTCACGTCCTCACTGTTCTATCACTGTCACATTCCCTAAGATCCTCACTTCTCCTCACCCTTAGCTTTCCTCATGCTTTTATTCACACAGCAATTTTGTCACGACTCAAAAGTGAATCAAGCTTCCTTGTTACCGCCCATACAATTCATTTTATCTTTATCTTATGAATCAAGCTTCCTGTTACAAGTGTGACAACTTATTGCAAGCTTAGTAAGTCAAGCTTAAACGGTTTAAACACGGTTGAATCCAGGAATCTACTTTACAAGAATCAAGACTAAAATAGCTTTGACAAGACAAGAAATAATAATAATAAAAACAATATACTTCTTTAAAAAAAATCGTTAACTTGAGTAGTTATCGATCTTTTAAAGAAGCTTAATCGTACATCTGGTTGTTTCAACAAGCTTGAATTAGGATAGCTAGAAACAATAATTGGTTTCGTGCTTGTTTTCAAAATAGCTGCAGCGCTATTTTGAAAATTTATTGGCGTCATCACAATAAACGCCTAGCAGGTTCGCAACCAACCGAACATCAATGATTCATGGGTTGTCTATCATCCAAGAAAACTCAAAAGAACTTGAAGATAAGGTAATTTCGTGACATTTGCTAACTTCCTGATATTTCCCACAGTCACGACATTGCCAAGAGATGTCACGACTATCACGCAGAATGCAGGCAATACCTCTGGAGCCACCTGGAGGCCAAAATTTGAACTGGACTACACTTGGTAATGACATGGCATTTGAAATTCAAATTCCAATGTATCACGAAAATAGTAAATGCCACCTTTACCCTATACAATTTTAAAGAATTTAATATAATGTTATATTCAAAACAAATTATACTGAAAAGAGTTAAATATTTAACAAGAAAATAGAAAGAAAAAAACTTTTAAAAACTACGCTTGTATCAAAAATGCACGAAAAAGTACAAGAATAATTCAGCTATCGTATTTATCTTTTATGAATTACATTGCTAAAAATGAAAGCGTTGGTTACTCATAGTTAGACAGTAGAATATCCTAAATAAAGGTGTTTAAATACGAATGAAAATGTAAAAAAATCGCAAGTACAAGGTAAAATTTCTTGAGTACAAGGTAACATTTCTTGAGTACAAGTGTAAATTTCTGGAGTAACTAAAACTGTTATTGTTTCCAACGAACTTTTAAAACTTAGACATAAACCTTGCACTAATGCATGTTGCTGAAAACCTAGATAAAGTGCATCTTTTCAAGCGTATACTATTACTGTTAATTATACATTTATTTATTTATTCCGATTATCACATACTTCTTGCATATTTGCAAAAAACAAGCATGAAAAATTTAATAAATACTAATGTACTTGTAATATCACTGAACGTATAATTAATAAATGTCTTTGTGATAATGTAGTTCGTATTTTCCCTGCTAGATGGCAAATCATGTTCGCAAACTTGCTGCCATCTATGAAGGATTCTGTTATCTACATTCTAACATTAACCGCGTTACGCGAGTCCGGAAGACGATTACAATTTTGTCGATTGTTTTTAGGCATTATTTTCGTGAATGAATGAGTAAAAGATGGTATAATTTCTTGAGTAGAGCTCAGAATTCCTAGATAGAAGCAAAATATCTCAATTTTGCGAGTTTTAAAAGCACATTTTCTCGAAATCTTAATAACCATCTCTCTAGTCTATATGATTTTTTTTGTGGGTTTAAAATTTTCGCGAATTCGTGAGTCGCGAAATTCTACTGCTCCTACTCATAACAAATACTTGTAATTACTATTACGTATTACTAAGATGAACATAGTTATTTATATGAGCAGTGATTCCGCCAGCCCCCCTGTGGGGGGGTGTTACCCCTCAAATTCTCCATAACATCACCCAACTTTAATTTTTTTTACGGTCAAAAATCTATAGAAACCGTGCACCCTCCCAATTTTGAGTTTACACTTAACCAAACTGAATATTCTGTCGGAGTCCCTATATATGAGCCACCCACCTTTTTATTTTTAATACTGTAATTCATAAAAGTTAAAATAGCTGATTAAAAATACTTTTTGGTACATAATTTCAAAATACTTTCAACAAGTTTTCTTTTACATAGTAATTCTCTTCTTCATCTTTTTTGTACAATGCGCTGGGTACATTTTATCAGTATGAACACTTACATAACAGAGAATTACAACTTTAGCTACAAAGGTAACACTTTAAAAGATAAATATTTTTTAAGTTTCTTTTAATATATTTGACGTTTCTGTCTCCGAAAATAAACTGTTAAGACAGACTGAAAACGTTAAAACTTCTCTCCAGAGAAACGCTTTCCTGTTCTCTCTACAGGCGAATGCTTACGAATAATTAAATTTTCTGCCTGTGAAGGAAATTCAAGAAGATAACTGGCGTCACTCAAACGTCATTTTCAACAATGGATTTCCATCTCTCACCTCCAGAGAGAAGGACAGAAATAGTGTACAAAAAGGTGGAAAAAAAGAAAGACAAAAAGTAAAAGGATTCACTGAGAGCTGATGAAAGTTACATAATAGCTACAAAGTCAAGTTACCTTTAGTTTCTGAAAAGTTTGCTCTTGAACTGTCGACTGAAAAGTTAAGTTATACAGTAAAGCGGAGAGCTTCTTTCTGTTTTAGAATATGGGAAATTGAAGATTGCAGAAGCTTGACAAGAACAAAAATAGAAACTTCTTTTTTTTAACCTAAAATTTGCTTCGAAGAAACATCTATAACAAAAGCCCAACGGCCATGGTTTAAATGATGAACGCTAGATATCGCCACTGGATATGTTTCTAATTTTGCTCAGGTAGTGTCTGCCTTGTAGCCAGGACTATTTTATTGACGGGTCACTGGGGACACACTGAAAACAATCACACATAATTTATAATACTATTTTGTTGTCAGTGAAAACATTTTAGGTAGGTTCCTTAAATTTCTTTGTGATTAATATATAATTTTACACTAAATGAATCGAAGAGGTTTTTGTTCTTCAGTTACAATGTGTTTATAACAGTGATTTTCAACCGCCGGTCAGCGAGACTGTTGTACCGGTTCTCAGCCAATTAATACATTCAGTTATTTAACACATGGGTCATTCCATATCAAATCAACCAATGGTCTGTAATTTGAAGTCTCGAAAATCCGATTTTTTTTTAAACATAAGTAGTATTAATAAGGATGAAAATACAAAATTTCATGTTTTTGTCACTTTTGGTTTCTGAGTTATTAATTGTTACAACATCGAGTGATTTTTACGCTTTTTGAAATTTTTGAATGCTCGAAACTCAAAAACTATTTGTCCTAGACAGATCAAACTTGCACCATTTACTTCAGAATTTCAAAAGCTGTAATTTGATATATTACTTGACTTTATTAGACCAATCTTTATATTTAAAAAATAAATAAAACAAAACTTAAGTTTTTCAAAACTTGTTTTTTGAAAAACTCAAAACCGAAAATTAAAAAAAAAGTGTTCAATGTGCTTCTGATTAGAATGTATGTGCCAAATTTCATGATGGTATTTCAATGTGATCTGTTGAAGAAAAATATAAGTACACAGACATTTAAGCATAACGTGTATAATTAGCTTAAACAGCAGTTCGGTATGGTACGCATAATGGCTTTTAGCAAAGTAAATTTAATTGGTTAAAATGTGACATACAGTATCTTCATTTCAGTTCTATTGTAAAACAAGCCAAGCACCCGCAGCTCAGTGGTAGAGCATTGGCGTAACATTCGGGAGGTCGTGGGTTCGATCCCATTGGCCGACCATCCTGACTGAGGTTTTCCAGAGTTTTTCCTCAGTCACACCAGGCAAATGCCGAGATGGCACCTTCAACATAAGTCCCGACCAACACCTTCCGGAATCCTCCGCCTATACCGTCCTAAGGCTTAGATGACTAAAGGCCATAAATAGAATTCAAATAAAAAATATTGTAGAACAAAACTAATAAAAACTAATCAGTCCAGACTGATCTCTGTATTTTAAAAACAGCCAGTAAGAATTATTCGTTTGAAATTATTTAGTTACAGGCTAGTAAACCAGCTTCTAACTAAACAATTTCAAACGAATAATTCTTAGTGCCTTTTTTAAATAGAGATCAGACTGGACTGATTAGTTTTTATTAGCTTTGTTCTACAATATTTTTAATGTGAATTCTATTTATAGTCTTTAGGCATCTAAGGCTGAGACCGGGAAAGGGGAGGAAAAAGGATGGGAGATATTATGGACCAGGACCTAAGTTGAAGCTACCATCGCAGCATTTGCCTTGTGTGACTAACGAAAAACCCTGGAAAAACGTCAGTCAGGGTGGTCAGTCGCTGGGAATGAACCCACGACCTCCCGAATGCTAAATCGACGGTCTACCATTGAGACACAGCCGCTCGGTAGATATAATTGTGTATTTCTATGTTCTACTATGGTCTTCCTCCATTCATCTTCTCAAAGCAATTAGTACAAAAAAGTGTTTTAGTCGTTAAAAAAGGGCATAAAAATATGAAAAATAGGAAGGATATAACTACGTAGATGATTTTTGAATTTCTGTGTGCATGAATCATGATCATTATTTCCCCCTCATAAATGAAATTGCAACAAATTGCAACAAATTACAAATTGCAACTGTGATATTTGCTAGAACAAAATTAATTTGTAAGCTGTAAAGACGATCTCTCAGCATCTGTTAAGAAATAAAAACAACACATCACCACATTAAAGCCACCCGAGTGTCGCCGCTCAACATTATCTACGGCAGCTTCCAACACGCTTTAATGCACTAAAATAGAGATGGACAAAAAAATAACGTAACTGTTATTTTATAACAGTTAATTTTGTTAAATTGTTATAACTGTTTACTGATCTTGAAAAATAAGTTATTTATAACAGTTTAGATATAACAGTCGAAATTGTTTGTTATTTTGACTGCCATGTTCTTGTTTCTACCACTGATAAGATGGATTTGAATAGGCACAATGACATTCAAGCGATTTTAACAATGTATCCTAAAGAATATAAAAAATCGACACGGATTGACCTCCCTGAAATGATAATTAACTTTTTTCCTTTAAAGTGTGTACTTTCTAGGCATGAATTTTTAGAAGCAGCATTGTAATTTTGTGCAACGAAAAAAAAACACATTACAGATAAATGGAGATAATGGTGCCATCTAACTTTAGAGATTGACACTTTGCACTAACCTTAAGGCAAATCGGATACATAGGTAGGAAACAAGATGAAAGGAAAGCGCGTGAAAATATTTGAAGTGTTGTAAGGAGAAAAAAGATTACATACAAAAGATAGAACAAGAAACCAAAGGCTGACATAATAGAATATTTAGGCTGATAATTCAAACATGCAAAATGAAAGGCACAAAACTCAGATAAAGTTCTTCATTATAATGTAAATGTGAATTATGACTTTAATAAAAGAAGGAGTCGGTCATCTTTCTGCATGTATGCGTACTTTTGTAAAGGGAAAATTGTTTTAAATAGAATGTTGTGAGTAGAGGGTCTACATGTCCTCATCACGCCAATATTAAATAAGGATTTTTACTGCAGAATTTTCAGCAATATATGATTATTAATTGCCAGTAGTCGTCATTTACGTTCCTCTGGATGTGTAAGGAAATTCTTCCTTCTGGCCTGAATGATATCCAGAGCTAAACCTAAATTGATCTTCTTACTCTTCTTAAAGAACAGGGATATTTTGGGGGGAAATACAGGTGTCTTCCTACTTATCCTGGTAAGTAAGGACTTCTGCAGGAAGTTTAAGCTGATGAGGAGCAATGTTGTCGTTCCAGTCCCCGAAGACAATCGAGGATTAAAAAAAAAAATCTGAATTATGTTTAGGGGAGCAATAAATCTAATTTGTTCTCCTCATTCGTCTTGGCGTACAAGAATTTCCGAAAATGAAACTTTTGTTAATGATGTAATAGTTTAGTAGTCTTGTCCTCCCTACTCCTCCTGGTGAGTATGAATTTCCCTAGGATGTATGAAGAATACACGTATATCGTTTACCACGCTGGTCTCGCGATCTAAATCATTGCAAGTGTCCATCAGGTTCTGGATGCGAATCCCGGTTGGGGTATGGATTCAAATCGCTTTGAAATCTACCTCAAATTTCAAAACTTTTTCTTTTATACATTTTTCGAAATATAAACGAACCAATACAGAAATTTTGAAACTAATGTGTGCGTATTGCAGCTTTCTTTAATTTATTAATTTAACTAATAAATAAAAAATTAGACAATTTTTGGATTATATACGTCAAATTATAACATTTTTTCCACATAATAACATTCTTTCTAGAACCTACCGAGCCACCGTAGGTTCGTGGTAGAAAGTTGGTGTAGCATTCGAGTGTTCGTGGGTTCGATCCCAGCGGCCGATCAGCTTGACTGTTTTTTTTCTCACTCACACCAGGCAAATTCCGGGATGGCGCCTTCAACACAGGCCTAGGACCTTCCCGAATCCTTCCTCTCCCCCATACTGGCCAGCCTTAGATACCCAAAGGCCATAAATATTCAATTCAATTCTTTCAAGAACCAGAAAATAGTTCGCACAAAATCGTGAATTCACTTATAATTCTAAAGGGGTGGCCGGTGCTAACCCATAAATTAAAATATTTTTTATTAATATGTCCCCTTGGGAGGGCATGATAGACTTGTAAGGGAGTGTACGCTTAGAAGATATAAAAAACACAACAGTCGTAACAATCACGACATAATACCTTAAATTATTCAACCGGAGTCATGGAGATCGCAATGTTTACCAAAGGGGGGGAGGGGAAAATGAAAAAATTTGAAACCTCTATGTGAATTTACATTTTGTTTATTCAATGTAATGTCACAGCTGGTACCATTTTCACTCTGGAGATGGCGCTTTCTGATTGCAGGCTATTAGATATACGTTGAAATAGTCATACAACTAGATAGGACAATCATGCATGCAGGAAACGAGCTCGAAGATCTCTGTGAGTCAAATTCACATATAACAGCTTTTTTTTTACCACTCTTATTATGCATTTCGCCATGCTTTTCATGAAACACAAAAGAGTCAAAATGAAAAGATCATGGCGGCAAGATGCCAACATATCTCAACGGGTTATTTTTTTCTCTCTTTCTCTCTCGTTACATCACCCGCATATTTTGTTCTCATCAGACATTCTTGGCAGCAAAAATTATCTTTACACGTTCACCTGTGATATGTTTGCATTAGTTTTTCATCTCCCTGCATAGCGTTTCTTTTCGTAATCGTGAACGGAGATAGCTTTTATACAGCTTATAGAAAACGGTTTAGATGGATGCGCTCGATAAAGTGTTCGAGTTTTATGATTGGCAATTGTTTTATTCAATAGGTGACACGTATATGGTGAAGATGTGCTGTCGTGCTGGCTTTTTATGTCAATAGGATTTGCTACCACTTCAATATCCATCTTCTGCGATGTCTACGAAATTGAGTTTGGCGACTTGTTGACACTTAATACAATATTTTAGAAGCTTAATGCAGTCTCGTTACCAAGAGAAACGGTAAACGTTTCAAAATTCTAATGTGGTTGAAATCCTAAGGATATTTACTCTACATCAGCATGTGGGCTTGAACATTAGAAAAGGTTCAATCGTTTCTTCGTTATGATCGAATATGTTTTGTTTTTTAATGATTAAATTTCGTTACTATGGAAATAAATGTTTTAACATATTAATTTGGTTAAGGCTTTAAGAACATCTCTCTACAGCATTATATCTGGTGTAGTAAAAACTAATCCATTATTTTGCCAATAGATGGCTTCAGTGATCTGTATCTCGCGTTGTATAAGTCCGATCGGGTTCAACGAGATGGCGTTCAAACGATGAGATTGCGTACTACAAACACTGTTCAGATAGTTGTGATGAGTTGACTCAGTGTTGTGTGAGCGCGCGTCAAAATGGACACTAGCAAAGAGAAAATACGCTATATTTTACAGTTTTTCTTCGATAAAGGCGAAAACGCAAGCCAGGCGGCTGCAAATGTGAATAGTGTTTATGGTCCTGATACTGTAACAGGCAATCACACGCAATTTTGGATTTGTCGATTCCGTTCCGGTAATTTTGACGTCAAAGATGTACCACGCACTAGAAGGCCAAGTGTCGAAAATGTCGATAAAATCATGGACATTGTCGCGTCCGACCGTCATGTAAGCACTGTTTCGATTGCCCAAGAGCTAAACATTGCACAAAAAACCGTGTGGAACCATTTGCATAAGGCTGGATACACAAAGAAACTTGATGTATGGGTGCCACACGAGTTAACGCAAAAAAACATCATGGACCGAATTTCCATCTGCGAATCGCTGCTGAATCGCAACAAAAGCGACCCATTTCTGAAGCGGTTGGTGACTGGTGATGGAAAGTGGATCACTTACGACAACGTCACGCGAAAACGGTCGTGGTTGAAGCGCGGTGCGCCGGCGCAAACGGTGCCCAAGCCAGGATTGACGGCCAGGAAGGTTTTGTTGTGTGTTTGGTGGGATTGGCAAGGAATTATCTACTATGAGCTGCTCCCCTACGGCCAAACCCTTAACTCGGAACTATACTGTCAACAATTGGACCGTCTGAAGGCAGCAATCGCCCAGAAGCGGCCAGCTTTGGCCAATAGGAGAGGCATTGTGTTCCACCAGGACAACGCCAGGAAACACACATCGATAGTGACTCGCCAGAAGCTCCGGGAGCTTGGTTGGGAGGTTCTTATGCATCCACCTTATAGTCCGGACCTGGCACCGAGAGTGATTACCATCTGTTCCTGTTCATGGCGAACACGTTTGCTGGTGAAAAATTCGCTTCAAGAGAGACTTGTGAAAATCGACTGTCTCAATTTTTTGCCAATAGGGACAAGGGCTTCTATGAAAGAGGCATCATGATATTACCTTCCAAATGGCAACACGTTATCGAACAAAACGGCGCATATGTGACCTAAATCGGATCATTCTAACTATGGTAAGTCAAGCCTTCAATGTCATACAAAAATAATGGATTACTTTTTACTACACCAGATAGTTTCATTTATGTTGGCGCAAAATTCAATTTGTTAGAGAGGTTAGAAAATTTGAAAATTGAATTAAAAAAAAACTAAGGCAACAGTTGAATCGAAAAAAATATATGTTATTTATTTTTATTGGTTCTATAACCATGATTATTTTTTCTGGTTTTTTTTTAAAGTGGTAGAACATAACCAAAAAATAAGACACATGACACACTATAAATACAAGTTCTAAAGCGAAGTTTGACAGGTCGCATTCGTGGACGGCTGGTTAAGACGTCGGCTTCTTGAGTGAGAGGTCCCGGATTCGAGTCCCGTCTGGGACAACACTTTTTCTTCTTTTTTCTTTTAAAATATATTTTTATATGTTGATATTCATTATTTAATAATTGCTAGGATGTATATAAATAACTGATTGCTACTGCAAGCTATTATATGTCTGAACGCACACCGAGCGAGGTATTCCAGGGGAGCACGGTGCATCCGAAAGGAGGTGGACGGCAGCGCGAAAATAATTCTTTAATTTGCGCGCCCCATGAGTTTCTTTTTAATCATGCATGAACAAAATTATTATTATTATTTTTTTTACTATTTAGTACGAACTGTTTAAGAAGAGGATGTCTTTACAGTTTTTTTTATTACTATTGTCTCGATCGTGCAAATGAACAGCACAGAGATGGGAATAAGAGAAAATGAATGTTATGTGTACCAAATAACAGTTAAAAGAGAATGTGCACTTTTACATATGCCCACCGCTAACCGGAGGCTGCGCTCCCCCCTCCCGTTTGGACGCACCGTGTCCCCTTCCACACATCACTCGGTGTGCGTCCAGACACTTAATAGATTGCAGTAGTAATTAGTTATTTATATACATCCTAGCAATTATTAAATAATGAATATCAACATATAAAAATATATTTTGAAAGAACAAAAGAAGAAAATGTGGTCCCGGTCAGGACTCGAACTCGGGACCTTTCACTCAAGGAGCCGACGTCTTAACCAGTCGTCCACGAATGCGACGTGTCAAACTTCGCTTTCAAACTTGTATTTACAGTGCATATGTTATGTAAGAAGCCCGATCACGTACCTTATTATTTTGGTCATGTTCTACTACTTTAAAAAATCTAAAAAAAAAATCATGGTAATAGAACCACTAAAAATATATAACATATATTTTTTTCGATCCAAATTTTTTAAAATTCAATTTTCAAATTTTCTAGTCTCAATAAAAAATTGAATTTTGTGCCAACATAAATGAAACAATTACCATCTTGTAGAGCTTGAAAAAATATTTAATTAGAAAGGAGAAGGTAATCGTAGGTGTAAATGCGACCGAAATATCGCTAAATTACCAAAAAAACACACTTTAATTTATTTTAAGGTTGGGTTAAGTAGAATACACCTAGCCACGTACACCATGATTTAATTACGTATTAATTGAACACGAACTTGTTGCATGAGACTCCGACTGTTACCCGACAAATGTACACCATGATCACTAATCATTCTGTTTTTTTCACAAATTTACTTTTGGATTTGACAGGTCACTAATTGTTTTTGCTACTCACAACTCTTGCGTCTTTCCCCTTTCCCCGGCTAGGAACACACATTTGTACACCGGAATGCCACAGGGCATTTGCCTTTTTCTTGGATGAAAAAAAAAATAATAGTGGGGTTGGCTTCAACGAGATACCTACAGGCGCAAAGAAATTAATTTTGTTAATGAAAAAAAGAAATGAGAAAGAAGATTGAGAGGTTAAAAAGAATCATTGAATATAAGTTGGTATTGAGATATGTAGAAATATA
>JAGDQP010027678.1:1620-17167 GCA_022664845.1 Lepisma saccharinum
TGAGATTAACAACAAGTTTAATTTATTTTGAATTGAGTACTTATTTTTCGAAATGCTTTAAACAATTAAACCTCTTCTCATTTCCGCATTCAATTGTTTTCGTATAAATTAGTTTTTACAAATATTTTAGGATAGAAAACCATGTTTAGTGCTCTAAATTAGAGCTGTGTCGGACGTCCAACAGATTATGGATTGAACACGTCTAGAACGGAAACGCTTCCGGCATTTTCAGTGGTAATGTCGGATAAGAATAACGATCATATTAATTGTAATAAGTGAAATAACACTACGCCTATTTCATTTCTAAGTAATTTATATGTCAAGGACTATAATACGTCAACATAATACTCAACAGATTATCATTTCACTTTGAAGCCAAGAATGTGTTCAGTACAATCCAGTTTGGAGAATTTCATTAAGATATATATTGCTTATTTCTAATCAAGTTATAATTATTTTAGTCAAATAGCACAAGTAAAGTGAATAACATTAAAGAATATTTTAATTGATTTTTTTTTTCGGTAAAATATGTGAACAACAAACTTCAAAACTGATTAGTCCAGAACAATAAAACATCAAAGGTAAACTTGCAATAATATATACTAATTACAATATTACTTGCAGTCACATCATAATTGTTAACTTAATGTAACAAACAGCTATAATGAACTTGAGATTATCAGCCATTATTGTGATCCTTATTAGTTATTACAGAAAAAAAAAGGAGCATTTCATTTCAGTAATAGCGTTAAAACTTTGCTTTTCGGAAATTTTATTAGGTGTAATTCAACAAACATGTTACAATATCAAGTTTCAGTTAGGCCATATAGAAACAAAGTGTCTTCATTTTTCCATTAGATCTTCTACTACAGTATTTGTAATGTATGAAATTTAAATGTATCTGCTTTCAATTGTACTTTACAAGAAAAAAAAAAGGAAAAGAGAAAAATAATTAACCTTGTTTGCCTATGCCGAACCAAAGGAATAACTATCCCAGGGAATAACTTTAACTTTATAAATTTAATATTTAAATATATATATATATTTCCATTCTGTAATATTCTACAGGGACACTAAGCAAGACCTCAACAATTTGTGATGACATCACAACAGTTAAAAGGAGGTTTTACTCATTCTGTAACCAATTTATGTTGGGAAATATTTTTGGCCGCTGGAATTGTAAGAATACCGATCAACTTGGTGAAAATATCGTATTTTTTTACGAAATTGATTTGAATATTCATTTTAAATAAAATATTTAAAACAAGAGTGATTTCTTAAAACATCTTGTTTTAAACATTCCAATCCTGTTAGAAATAAGGAAATGTCATTCCTTTACTCTACTTGTGAATAAATAAATAAATAAAAACATTTTCGTTCCGAAAAGCGCAAATGATGTTTGAGATAGATTGATTTCAACATACGAACAGAACGTATTTTTAAAAGCATAAAAAACTGTCGTTCCACCAATTCTCTGTTGGCCATTTATGTTATCATAATTGAAATTGAGTTTTCAACTTTACGTTTCTCACTTTAAAGCGCTGAAGGCTACATTTTGTTCCTGTCTTGAACTCCTACGGAAAGAGGAATGGTGGAACAATCACTGGACAATCACTGGATCTAGGTACCATCTCAACATTCGTTTCGTAGAACTGAGAAAAATTCTGAAAAATTCAGTAAGGATAGCTGAAAGCCTATCTCGAATCTGCGTGCCTAGCCAGAGATTGATACAGGTACTATCTTGTCATTCGTTTCGTCAAACTAAGGAGGAAATCCTGGGCAGGCAGCAGGAATCCAACTTGCGTGCCTAGTCAAAGACGATCCAGAGTCTGTGACTGCTGGGGCTTGGCTTCGTTTTCGTAACGACTACGAAGTATTGTCAAAGAGGAGAAAGTAATGACAGTATTATGTCAATGTCTTGTTTCGTGTCTCTGCCATTTTCTTGTCTCAAGCTTCAATGTTTGTCCAATTAAAGTCGCTAAATTTCAAGTTCAAAGTGTATGTTTTAACTGTACGTTTGTGTAGATAATCAGGCACACTCCCCAAAATGTTTGCACTATTCCCCTACGGAAAAAATGACTTGGTTCCCAGAGTTTCCGGGTGTGAAATATAGGCTACGTAAACTGTCAAGCTCGTGTACATAATACATTTATTAAAAAAATAGGGGACCAATCGGGGACGGACATCTGCAGACCTTCCTCCTGAATACAACACTGTCTCTTTACAGGTCCCAATTGTGAACAATTTAATAATTAAATTTAATTTCCCTTATACCCTCGTTGTTTATACTCTATACTTCAATGAAGACCACATTGAATTAATATTACACTTTGTATATAAAAAAAAATTCTTCAACGTATAGCGAAACAAACTATTAAACAAACATTTTTTTCTAATGAGCGCAGACTGTGATCACTGATCACTTTGGCTAGATACTCTCCCCACCCCTCAAATAATAATATGATATTGTGATGAATGATATTGTGATTGTTGGCTATAACAAGATAATTTTTATATTGTCATTATTTGATAATGTTTCCCCAAAATATACCAGCTTAGATCCCAACGTAACTGTATTTCTCACATTCGAATTTTCGATATTCTGATATTCTATAGATTGAAGCTTCTGTAAATGTTTTGTATATTTATTTTTCTCCTAAAAAATTAAATTTCTTAATGTAATTACTTATTAGTTTGTTCTATTATGTTTATATATAAATTAGTAAAAGAATAACTGCTGAATTTTGTTAAAGAAATTTTAAAAGTAAAGAATGAGAGTGTCATTTAAGTGGTTCGGATTTGATCGCCGCTCTTTACATTTTTTTTTTCTTTTCTATATGCTACCAAAATAGCGTATTGATACAAACGAGCCTATGAAAATGATTGTTGCACTTTTTCTTTATTATTATGCGAAAAAATAACATAAAGTGATGAAATTGTGTACAAAAAGTGAAATAATAGTTTAAATAAAGTAATCAAGTTATTGAAATTAAAAAAAGTTGTTTCTATGGTAGACACTGTCAACACTTTTCTTAACACATACAGTGCACTTTCTGAACACTTTGTGTTTTTTTTACACTATTTTGACACATTCTGTACACCTTTTCTCTACATCATTAGAGCACATGAAAGTGATCAAAAATGTTTTCTGGAAAATGCTAAAAGAAGCTGTGACGAAAGTTTATTTTCTAAACTTTTTTAACACGAGGTTAAAAGGAATAATTTACAGGTGGGGAGTATATTCGAACACTATCGAATAAGTATCATGTAAGCATCTTTATAGACTTACAACGTATTAAATAGTGTAGAAAAGTTCCCCGAGTGCGCATAATGTACGGAGGGGCAGGGGGAGGCTGTAAACACAAGAGCTATAGTGATCGATGCACATGCATATAGGTCTACTACTGACTTACACACATAGTTTTTAATTGATTTACAATTTGGATATTATCATGTTGAGGTTTGGTATCCATCAGCTACTTAAAATACGCTGAAAATGCTTATACACAAAACGTTATTACAAAAACCACACAGCAAGTGTGACGGTTTCAGACAAAACACGAATCAACGCTATCGATTAGTGTTTCATCTGAATAAGGTGTTGGTATAACACTAACACTGTTACACTTATCTGTGAAGTGTTTATAATAAAGTATGGTGTATATAAACCTTGTCTATGCGTATTTGGATTGACTTACAATTAAACGGCCAGCTTAGGCCTAATAACCAATCCTCGGTTTTCAATTTTCCGGGAATAGGGATGGGGAAGGTAGCCGCCAGGGCTTCTATTAAAGGTACCGCCAAGTCATTCGACGTTCCATACTTCGTATTACTAACACCAACACATAAAACAAAGTTAAATATTATTTTGTGTAGGGTTATATTTAAAAAAAAATATTGAACAATAACTGCCTAATCGTAATGGACCAATAGGAACAGTGATGATTAATAAACGGGTAATGAGTACGATTTTCGCTTTCGTAAATTGAGGTCCAGTGATTTACTTTAAGTATTGTATAGATCTCCATTTTCTTTAGAAAAAATATATCATATAGAAATTCATATTAACAATTAATTAATTAATATCAACAAACAATGGACTAGATAAATTATAATAATCAAACCAGTGACAAATTAATAAATATTTACCGGAAATGCATTCAAGCGAGTTGAACATCATATTTTTCTCCTATAGACCTTACCTTCATCCCCGATAAAATTCTCTCATTTTTCAGAAACAGAAGATCGACAGCTCCTTTTTTTTTCTTGTTTAAATTTTGTCTATTACAAACTAATCAGTATATGTTATCATCCACTTTAAGGTTCCAGCATTCTCGACGATAGATATGCTATCAAATTCATACAGCGAGCTTTTCGGTAATAAAAAAAAAGAAAAATGATATTGATGAACCAAATTCTACATGATATCTTTCCTATAAATATCTTCTCTCATGTCACGTGCTGAAATCGTAATTTAAATATAACAAACTTGTCAACAACATGATCACTAATGTATTGACATCGAACATAATAGTTATTATTTTCTTCATAAAATAACTACGTATTTGTTTTCACGAAGAAACATGATATTATAAATATATATTCGATGTCAATAAATAGTAATCAATTGTGTTGTCAAAAGTTTGGGTTATGTTGAAAACAAAGATACATTGTTTTACTCAAACCGTTTGAACTTAAAACTACGGTAATTAAAGTAAATTCAGTTAAATATTTAAAAAATAATAATAATAATAATACAGGTAAACAAACAGCAATAATGATAATAACTCGATTGCGTAAGCTTAATATTATGCTACAGGTTTAATGCCACGATTTCTGATTGTTATTATTTTTTTCATAATTGATTCATATCTGCTTATTGTCCATTTACTTCGGCATGTTTACGGTCGCTGCAAGAACAATTGCTTTTTGTTCATTAATTTCAAAAAGGAGAATAAAGAAAGGTTTTCTAGTCTTACCTGATGTAGAAAATCTGCTTTCTGGCGAAGTATTTGACTTGATAATACAACCTGCGGCCCCGTCTTCATCTTCCGATAAATCGGTATCCGTTTGAGGCGCCCTAAACCCAGTGTCCACTTCGCTAACTTCGGAATCAGATCTATTTCCGCTAAGAATATCCCCGATAAGAAAAGAGGGCGGTTTCGGCCGCAAAAGGGGTGGATCCGAGACCGTTGGGGGTGTGTCACTTCGCCCCACCGTGAGATCTGCGGGGCCCGAGGCCATGAGAAAGGAACCACCGGGGTTACCGTAATCTTGTGGCCCCCGCCATTTCGTTTGCGCGCCGCCACTGCTCTTTCGAGGACCAGTCAATGTGAGAGAAATCTTCTCCGCATGACGAGTGTGTTGTAGAATTGAGCCGTCAAGTCGGCCGACTCGGGAGAGCCTCTCCTATCGCATGGGGGACATCAACGCTCCCGCCTGGTGACTCGTACAGTTTGGCTGTCTTGCGCAGCAGAGGAAAAACCACACGTAACTCCTCCACGCTCGGAGCTATGATTGCGAGTGAGTTGTCAGGATTTGCCGCTATGCGGCGCTACTTTCTAGGTTCCTTGTATCCCCCTTTTTATTTTGCAGTTGGTGCTTTGCAAAACAATCATTGCCTATAGATAAATGACATGGAAAAGGGTTAAAGGAGCAATTTGCTCTGTATTGCGTGATGGAGAAGGCAACTGACCAAAGGAGATGAAAAGGCATAACCTTGCGCGGAGGTTGTACACGTAAATTTAAATTAGGATCTAGGATCACCGTGAATTCATTAAAAATTTCACTCCTTATTATGTTGTACATTTTTGTATATTTCGGTGTGATTTATAAATCGCTACTTCAATTAGACACCGTTGTAAACGTTATTTGTCTATCCTAATAACTTGAGTAAGTAACATGTTTCAAGAAGGATGTTGCTAACATATTCGTGTCAAAGTCTGTAGTTTCACAAAATTCCTTTATCTGATTTCGTGTGTTTCGTTAAAACAGCAAATTCCTAACAAAGTTAGAGGGTTTGTAAGCATAGGTTGCATGCTAAAGTAATACCGAGTATTAGATATATAGCAGTGTACGAGTATATCGAGTATTGACTACAAAAAGGCGTATGTGGGGAGACTAATGCACCCTGCAAGTTTAATACTAGTCTGAGTTTCGTAAAATTTCGTATTTTATGGCTCTGAATTCGAAGTTTTTAAATGAATTTCAAAGTTACAAATGGTCAAAGCTCAATTTTTTTTTAAAAAAAAATCTTTATTTCTTTTGCTGTAAACGCTTGGCACTTATGTAACACGCATGCCTTTGCTGCTTCTCAGTATTTCCGTATACAAGGATACGTGCAATATTTTAAGCTAAAAAAGGTAAAAATTAAAATAAATGGGAACCAAGTTTCAAAGTCTACTTTTTTTGGAAATTGCAGTTAACAATAAAAAGAATGTTTTTGGTATCTATGGTTAGGTAGTTCTAAGCCAAAACTCAGGACTTCAGTGCAGTAAGGTCGGTTGTCATATTTTCATTTTTTTTTCTGTTATCTCAGAAACTAGGGCCTCTACAAATAATTTGGTTAAAGTCGCAGATGTACTTATAGAAAAGTGATGTACTTATATTTAGGGAACAATATCGTTCCACATAAGAACCAGTGTTTTGTGAAAGCAAGAGATTGTAATACAAAGTCAAAAGGATTTGTCCTGTTCCTTTCATAACTAATCTCCTATAGAAGAGCAGGCCATATTCGATATCATTTTCAATTTAAATTTGAATTTATTTATTACCTTTTGGCATCTTTGTCTCAGGCCAGGATTCATAGAAACTAGGGAAAGTATTGGCCAGGGTATTACTTAAGGTAGCATCTTGGTCTGCCTGGTGAAACTGAGGGAAACCAGGGAAAATTTCAGTCAGAATTGTCGACACCGGGTTTGGAACGCGTGTTCCTATCCACTGACGATACCAAGTTCGCAATGTTACCACCAGGACCATAGGGTTGGGTATTAGGTACTTAACAATTATTGTTTGAGGATGGAACAAATTGTTTTGGTTAGGGGAAAAATATGAAAATATAGTGGAAAGGAAAAGAATATAAATTATCTATGTACTTGAAAATGAGAAAATTTCTATTTTCATATAATTTTTTTCTTGACTTTGAAATCTACGAAAGAAAGTACAAAATAAAGAAAATAAAACACAAATAAGAGAGTATCGACATGAAATCCCGCCCCGTGTGTGTGTTGATTACTAAGCCATAGGATCTACAACAGCCTCTAATATACGTTAGTACACTAAAGTAGTTGACACATGTATCCTTCTCAACGATATGATGAAAACATTTACCGACAGTAGGAAATGTTATAGGCAGCAAAGAAGGGAAAACAAGACGATAGAAAAGCGCGGAAAATTTGGACGTATTGCAGAAAGAACATCCTACAAGTACGGAACAGAAGCAGAAGAACATATAGAGGGTCTACAAGTACGGAACATGTACAATTTTACAGTTTATTTACACGGTAAAACTGCGCATGCTTTGGAAGAGTGGAAAATCCAGGTAAAATTTGTAGCGTTTAATAAAAATGGACTGTTTCGTTAGTAAGCCACCATCAACCAACTCACAGCATAATTTAAACGCATTTGTGGACGATAGATGGCACACAATTCACTACACAGAGATAAGTAGAAGCTCCTTTTATCAGAACGTATTTTAAATAAATTTCTTCACGAAAGTTTCAGGAAACATCGTCCTTTTGCAATTTAGCGTCAAATTCGATTAGGATGTAATGTCGTCTAGTTCTATTACTGGTTAAGAAAAATGGAATGGTCGTTTCACCGGAGAAATAAACTTTACTTTAACGAAATTTTGGCAGACTGAATCTACTTCAGTCTATATAGACGGTCATCTGTTCGTGGGACAACAGCCATTTATCAAATATAAAAAGAATAACTCAAAAAAGGAAATATTCAAATGTAATCTCAAAATCATTTTACTTAATCAAATGCTTTTACAGGGAAGGTCTGATATAAATTAACAAACAAAACTGTGTTAGCTCTTATTAACTATCTGGACGCATTCGGCATTCAATATGGAAAAGAAGGCAGTCAAACTCAATTCAGAAAACAAAAATCATTGATTAAATACCATACATAAATTAATCCAACCTAAAACTCAGACCTTTTACCATTTGGCTCTCATATTTTAATATCTAATCCTGTGCAATTCAATTCAAAATTCAAACTTTAATTCACGTGCTCTTTTGAAAATCCAAACTAAATTATTTTATTAGCTATCAAACCAACATTGTGTCTTTGAGGATATCCGATTCTTTTAGTGAAACATAACAGTATTTAAATTCCAACACATTCGTATGAAATTCAAAAGGACGAAAGTGGCTTAAAATAGCCAGAAGTTCCGTCATGGTGACCCCTTTCAGTGGGCCCATGGCAAAAGTGGCCCTGCGGGCCCATTACTTTACTGGTACTGGTGGCGTATGTATTATCTAGTTATACGTACATTAGAATATAAACAGAAAACTGTGATATCTGAATAACCATAAAATGATTTGTAAAAGACACGGATCTTTTTCCTCTAGAAGTACAAGTGTGACTAGGTACAGGTTGCAGGTCAATGCACTTAGGTCAATGTACGGATCAGTAGTGATCCAATTATACTTGGACAACGGAGTACATGTATTTGCAAAACTAACAGTAGAATAATTGAGTGAAATATTATTTCTACATCACATTATTACACATAATAATAATTTGACTTATTCCCGATCCAACGTTTTCTCAATATGTCGAGAGAACCAAGTGATAAAACTATATTTCTATTGAGCGAAAGGTTGCTCTATCATCAAACTTGTCAAAAAATACAAAGCAGCTATATAGAGTACATTTATGTAATTTATAATTATATATTCGTAATAGATACAAGACTGAAGACAAAGCAAAATTTGAATAATAATCGAAATTGATGATCTGATATTACGACATTGCTGTCGTTCCTAATACAAGTAAAGGCAAATAAAGTAAGCCATCTCCATTCATCCTAATCTGATTTCCTTTTTATCTCAACATAAGATTTATCTTCCTTAATACTGACAAGGAGTTGTCTTCTTCCTCTGTATACTATACCCTCAATTACGCAGGTAATCTCTGCGCAGCCAATGCACTAACCTGTTTCTTTTTCTCTTCTTTATTGTCTTCAGTATTGTATACACCTCTCTCTTATTCTCATCTTAGCAGTTCTTCCTTTCGCATCTTATGTATGCATTCTTCTCCATGTCCACATTTCAAAGTGTTTCAAATTTTCTTCTGCACTCTTTCGTAGACTCGTTTCTAATCCACAAAACACAATATCTAATTAATCTCTTCCTCAACCCTTTGCTCAGCGATCCAAAGAAGAGATTCCATTTCGTATTGAATGCCTGTTTCTTCATTTCTATTCTTGCCACCGATTTAGGTACAAGTGCACTTAATTCTTTCATTCAGCCATAATTGCAGTCTGCAATACTTACATTAAGATTTTCCAGTTGATTCGATCGAATGCCTTTTCCAAGTCGACAAATGCTACGTATACTTCTTTACCTTTTTCTATGTATCTCTCTCCTATTGTTCTTAACTGGTCGCGTCCCTTTTCGAAATCCAAACTATTCTTCCTCATTTTCTGCATTCACTCTACCGTGTAATCTTCCGCTTAATACTCGCAGAAGAATCTTCGCTGAGTGCACTATTTGGCTGATGATTCGCTAATCTTCACATCTTCTTGCATTCTTGTTCTTCTCCGATGGAATCATTACTGTTTCTAAAAAGTCACTTGGTCATCATTTCGTAGCAGAGTTGCAGTATTTCACTTTTGCCTCTCCCTCTCTCTACGTTTTTTTTAATCAATTTAAACGAAATAGCATTCGCGGCCATTGTTTTACTATATTTTCAATTCACTAAAAAGAGCCTTTACAAATTCTTCTCTAAGTATTGTGAACCCTTTATCACCATAACCTAATTCTTCTTCTTCTATTATATTTAATGTAGGTGAGCTTTGAAACGTTTTATACATTTTTTTCTATGTATGTTTTCCATCTATCTTTTCCGATCACCATTTTTGTTCTCTGATGATCACACATAATTATTTGCTTCCCTTTCTTCCAAATTCCATCGTTCTTGCCTCCTTGCGCATTAGAAATGATCTTTTTGTTTTTCCAAGTCTTCTATTTCATTGCATTTCTTTGTCTGCTTCATTATTTAACTTCCTGTGCATATTTTGCCTTGTTCTGTATCTATACGCTTCCACTCTCTTTCGTTTTCTTCAACATTTCTTCTTCAACCCATTCTTTCTGATTTCTTTTCCCTTCGTGGTATCCTGTTGCTTTTTCTACTGCATCGAGCAAACAATGTTTTATAAAATCCAACTGTCGCTGTGTACTTCCTTGTTCCTTCCATCTGTTTCTACCGAAGTTGAGACATTTTCTTCGAACTTTTCCACAAATCTGTTTTTGATCTCCTCGTTCTTAAACTTCTCCAGTGCTAATTTTAGTATTAGAAGATCAAAATATGTTGACTAATTCTTTTTAAGTGGGAAAGATTTTACTTGCCATCGACAATGTCACAGAAAATATTTAATATGTCATCTTTCTTTTTTCTTCTTTTAGTTTCCTCAATGAAAGTACCATAAATTTAGATTGTTCTTAACGAACAGCATTTGAGCAGTTACAGCGTATACATTGCAAAATTTTAGGAATGAATTCCATACAGTACGAAAGAACATATATCCATTTTTGTAAAGAAAATTCTTAATATCGTAATTAGAGAGGCTCCCAAAGTAAGGAAGTTTCATCACATATAGGTACTGGATAAGATAATGGACATACATCTTGAATTCTGGACGGAATAGAATGATACAAGTCCTGAATGGTAGTTAGTGGAATTTGAAGCCATTCTTCGTGCAGCACAGACACGAAGGAGGTGGAAATCAACGCCGAACACTGGTTACCAAAACAGTACACAGAGGCTCGATGGTATTCAGATCTGGGGTCTGTGCGGGCCAGGGAAGATGTTGTATCTCATCAGCTTGCTCGTGTAACCACTCTTGAACAAAGGCAGTGGTGTGAATGGGGGCATTATCATTCTGGAATATAGCATTCCCGTCTGGAAATAAAGTTTGTACCATTATGTAGACCTGGTTACCCTAGTTCTCTATACACTGCTGCTGTGACCGAACCGTGTAATGTGACAACGGGGGCTGTCAAATACCATGATACCCAGACAATAATAGAGCCGCCACCATGTTTGACAGTCGGGCGAAGACAGTCCATATCGTATGCTTCAGAGGGTGTTCACCAGACAAACTCGCGTGCAGTGGTGGGGAAGAGGGTAAAGGGTGACTCATCCGACCACTCGAATGTCCAGTTTTTGAGGGCATTGCATCATGCACGTCGTCATTGATCTTTCATGTGTGTTATTTGGGGCTTGGGAGTAACAACACGCCCATGGATATCCATTTTATGCAGTTCCCGCCTCACTGTTTTGAATGACACGGGGGTTTCTTCTACTACGTCAGAATTTTCTTCAAGGTCCGGTGGTTCCTATCCTGCATTTTTTTCTTTTGACCACTATTGCGCTTCGCTGACCCTGTTTTACCGTGCACTGTATATGCGATCATTACTTTCGAGACCGGGCAGTTTGCATCCCAAACATTAAACGATAAAATGATAACACATGAATTTTATGGGCGGTGACAGCACTATGGCTCACAGAGAAAATAATTATAAATAGGTAAAAAAAAAAACTCAAAATTTTTAGTGCCACCTGGCGTCAATTCAGCCAAACTAGGAATTAAAATAATGCTAGTATGCAATGATTGTTTCTGCATTCAATTTTAAAACCGAGAAAAGCATGGAGTGCGAGCTGAGCATGTGACACTGCATGTAATTTATTGGTCCGCAAGACAACAAAAGCATAAATATTGCGCATGGTTTACTCGATTTATTTTATTCCTAGTTTGGCTGAACTAATACAGGATATCTGAAAGTGGTTGAGAGAATCTGTTTTGCTATCTATAATTTATATATGATTCACTTGATGTTTAGGATTCAAACTGCCCGATGATTCAGTCTCTATAGATTTAGGGATTACGTCATTTCTGACGATGTTGTGTTAATTTTAAGGACCTCTGGTTTTAAATCTACAAATTATTTATCAAAGAAGGGCTCAATCAATTTTCTTTCTTGTTCAAGAGAATTCATTCCTGAAATGTGTATTTACAAAATGTCCTTTATATTAGTTCTGAATTTTCAAGTTACATACATTTTCTGCGTCGGAGTTATTTCTATGAGAGAGAATGAACATTTCTCGTCCATCGTTTCATAGGGAAGTTCAAAGTTTCCCCCCCAAAATGTATTATTTTCTTATTTGGTTAACAAAATATATGTATTTATTTGCAAACTCCAATTAGGTCAATTTACATTAGGGGCAACACAATAACAATAAAATGAACGATTTGGGAAAGAATCGGCCCAGCAAGGAACCATCGTTGCATTTTCTTGGTAGAACTGAGGGAAGACAGGGAATACCTCACCGATGACACTCGAAATCAACCCTCTGCCAAAACGTATGTCTTTTTGAATTTTCAGTTTTTTTTTAATCAACTGAAAACCTATTTTAGTTTTTGTCTGATTAAGTTTCCTGGATTTTTCAACCTTTTCCAATTACAGTCTTCAATTGTTGGAAGGGGGTGTTACAATGCGTCGTGGTAATTTGGTGTTCCTTTTACAACGTTTACAGGTAGGTAGTGTTCCTTGTGGGTGAGTGGTAACGCTCGCTGCCTTGTAATCAAGGGGTCCCGGATTCGATTCCCGGCGGAAACACAAGTGGTTCAGATCCTTCGTTAAACTGAACGTTCCGTTCTTAGAACGTCATCTTCATAAAATGGAAGGCAATACCAAACCATCATCGGTTCACCTTGCCAATGAACCTTCTGGTCACGACCTGCCTTCGGGCAGAACACAAATCATTATGATCATCATCTACAGGTAGGTAAACTGTCATGGTTGCTTTGTCTTGATTGGATAATTTATTGTAATTTCTAATTTCATTGGTTCTAAATTCCAAGGGGAGCGAATATCTTATTACGTACTACATAATAAGTTCAGAGATAGTTTAGGGAATAACCTTTGCAAATTCCTCACCTAAGAGGCGAGAGAAACCATCCACATAAAAGGAACGATGCCTAATAAACGTAGATAATATTTTGTGTCCGAAGTTCTTTACTTCAAAGGTCAGATATCTGTTTTCTATTAATAAATAAAACTTAAATAAAACATCGGGCGGAAATATAAAATCCATTATATTCTACGTTTTATTGATCTAATACTTTTGTAGAATTAGGAGACGTCATCCTCAAGTGAAATTTGCTATTTCTACCCCCTGTTATTAGTGCAAAGTTTGATTTTCTCCCTTAAAAGATTCCAAAGATACAATTCTGAAGCATATGTAAAAAACGTATATACACTGCTTGCCATTAAAAGTTCAACGCCAAGAAGGAGAGAATAGCAGCCCCAACTTTGGCAGACACCGTAAGGTACAAGTAGCAAATTATTAAACTTAGCGCCCTGTGCGGTGTATGGCAACGTGGCGACAGTGGAACAGAACTGCCAAAGAGCGTTAAGAACGGTTGCAACAAAGCGAGGCATGGAGAGGATGATCCCTTGGATATCCTCCTGTTGTATGGCAAACCATGCGTCTTCGACATGGCTCCACAGCACATCAACTGTAGCTGGGGGAGGTCGCAGGCGTGAGAAGCATTGTGCAATCATGGATCAAACGCGTTTAATCGGCGAGAGATCAAGTGAATGCACCGGTCAAGGAAGCTGGAAACAATGTGTCCAGCCACGAAGGCTAGGATATCACGTGCCAGATGCTGGCGCGTGTTAACCTGCTGGAATGTGGTCCCCGGCAGGGCCTGCACTAAAAGGACCACAACCGTGTCCAACACATTGTCGATGTACCATTGGCTGGGAGTATGTCCGTCAATGCGTAGGAGACATGAACGGACACGGAATCCAATGGCACCCCACATTATAATACCCGCTGCCGGATCGACGTGCCAATGACAAACGCAGACGTCGTCCAGCCTAGTGTCACGGTACCACCAGATACGGATGCGACCATCAAGATGCTGCAGACAGAAGCGGGATTCGTCTTAAAAGAGGATGTCCTGTGATTCGGGTCTCCATGCATTCGCGATATCATTGTAGTCGCTCATACCTATGCTGTGCAGTCATCAGAAGCCGTAGCAATTGGCGCCGTGCAAATATGTCCCGCTCTGACAGACGACCTAGAACTGTTCGTGGAGACACTGAGCGTTCTGCAATATCTGCCAGTGTTCGGAATGTGGCTGTTCGATCCGCCAGAGCCATATGGACAAGCCGTCTGTCCTCGCGGCCCATGGTATGGTGCGGTCGTTGGGATCCAGCATGTCGTTGCGAAGTGCTTTCGTAAAGCCATCGAGTCCAATACGGGCATTTATGTCGCGGAAGAATAAACCGCACTCGCGAAATGCCACAATTCTTTCGCGATCAAAGGTGGAAACCTGCTGGCAGGGATGCTGAATTCAACGACGAGGCATCCTTCGATCATATAGACACACTCAAGTCACCCCAACTGTCTTCTACCACTACACATTTGTTTTCTGGTCTGCCTCCAATTGATGTTCCTATATAGCATACCGGACACCCCTGATGTCTCACGGAGCTGTTGTTGTAATCAGTTATTTATCTTTCCATGTTCTACACATTCTGCAAATTTTGCATTAATCGATATTTCCTTCTTGATGTTGCATTTTTAATGGCAAACAGTGTATTACGTGAAGAAGTATGAACAATTACAAAATATTTCCTACGATGTTTAGTACAACTGATATTTTTTCTAACAAAATAAATTTTCTTCCAAATAATATGAAAAGTTTAACTCTATGTTAAACCAAAGTCTTTAAAAGTGAAGTACATTATGTAAAATAAGTTTCTAGTACATTTAATATTGAATTTAAATTTTAAAAATGTACAAAATATATGTGGATTTATGTACTAAAGTAATTAGAATACAGGAACTTACAGAACGAAAAATCTTTTAAATCTTTGAGTGTTGAACTCTTGTAGGAATTTAGGCAAAACCTTTCTGGTGTTCCTCATTTCTAACTCCTATGGATGAAAATTCAAACCAGTACCCAAAGGAATAAATGAGCATTCAATGACCGTGATTAAAAATAAAAAATCATATTCGCAAAAGGGAGAATTAGATTTCTTATAAATAAAATAATTGTAATATTCAATACACCTGAGTAACACTAAAATATTAAGCTACTATTTTTAATTTAGATAACTTTTTAGGCCTTCGAGGCTGTTACAGCTTAAGCCCGTCAAATGATGGAGGGATGGCTTTCCGAGGCAAGCAATATTGTGGGGGCAGGGAATGAGAGATTCTTTGTCTCGGTACTATACTGGTAGTACTGTACTATTTGACCTGGTGAAATTTAGAGAAACTGATACAAAAATGAAAACGCAAA
>JAGDQP010027679.1:0-24765 GCA_022664845.1 Lepisma saccharinum
AAGAATAGGAAAAAGAGCAAGAAGCAACGAAGACACGATAACAATACATCAAGAAAGAGAGGAAGAGAGAAAGGCCAATGAAAAACATGAAAAGTATATTATCATTATGCTAAAGAACACACTGTTAACTTTGATTCTTGCCAGGGATTCCTCATAAGTTCTCCAGCGGGAGATGAAGATCTCTTTAAATAATTCAGTGTATGCGAAAAAGGAACTGGCTGGTGGGGAATTGAACCTAGGTTTTCAAATTAGCACCCCAGCACGCTAGTGATACTCTGTAGATGCCTATACTCAAAACGTGATTAACAAATGCTATAGTGTTTCTTTCTAAGAATAATAACATGAAAAGTGGATCCTTCAGATCAGTGACGTGTCCTGGTAACCCCCTGAAGCTTGATTTGGACTTTTCCAATCAACATTCGTAAATCGCCTTCCTCTCTATAATGACTCAAGTATTTGATTACACAGTCTGAAGGATTATCGTTTTGTATGAGAAGTTATGATTAGATCCTTCACGATCGCATTATAAAAAACTTGGCTTGAACAGGGTTTGAATCTATAATGGTTTCCTTTATTACTTGACAGTCCAGCACTTTTCCTCTACTCTATTTTGCCAATTAAAGACAGAAGCCATGAATTATTAAGTTATTGTTTGGAAAAAGCCAACTTCGTGCTGTAAATTGTTTAAACGAAAGTGCACGCTAAAATTTCTTTATTCAATGACTTATAGACAAATTAGTGTCCACTATATTCGAAATAACAAAACTCCAGGAAATATGAAAGAAACAATAACATTTTATGCAATGTTTTCGCGCCGTGGAAGTTCAAAGTCACGCTTATAGGAATAAGTATTATTATTATTATTGCAGTGAAACGTCCGATAACTGACACTTTTATATTCCCTGTAGAACAGCATTGAATATTATGGAAGTAAACTCTGTCAATAGTATACTATATGAAAAAGAACACTGACAGCTTGATAATGTTTTCTTTTAAAGTAAAATCCTCTCTATAGCGGACATCTGCAAAACTTTCTGCATAAAATAGTTTTTCAGATGTGAGTAACTCTCCTATCAAGAAGACAAATGAAGACTTTATTTCCAATCCCCCTCCAATTATTGCCCATCATCAGTAACAATATTGTTACAAAGTACCTAAATCAACCCCTGAGCACCGAAACATGGCACTAGTTCTGGGAGAGTGGGCGCATTTTGTTTTGCCGAACCACTTGACCTGGTTCTCGTCTAAGGAGAGCGCACATGGAAACAATGTGGAATAGAAAGTTAACCGCACTTTTGCGTATGTCCGCCGCTAACTGGGGGGTTGCCCTCCCCGCGGTTCATACCGACCAGCACCCTTCGGACTCAGCGTGCCCCCCTTGCACACCGAGCGAAGCGAGATGTACATCCTGCCCTGGTGGGTTTATATATATCCTAGCTTTTAGTAGCTAGAATCTATGTTACCATAGTAACTTTTTTGTTCACTAATATTACTGTATATAATCTACGAAAAATACAAGAAACCAATTATTAATAATAAATTTGTACTTAGAAAAATACATTTTGAAAGAGAAAAGAAGAAAAATTGTTGCCCCCGCCGGGATTCGAACCAGGAATCCTTGAATTAGTTTCACCATGCATTAACCAGAAAACCAAACTGCTAGCTTCGAAAATATGATTGACAGTGTTAATTCGTGCTCTGCGAGTGCGCGAGAGTCGGCTACGCCTGCTTTTCATGTTGGCCCTCTTTAGGCAAGAGCCAGGTCAATTATTATTAGTTCATAAAAAAAATCTGCAAAGTGGAGTCCGAAAAATTCTGTTCAATAAACCCCACGAACTTTAACATATGATTGGACTTTTCTGAACTCTTCAGTATTTGTTTACTGAAGTCCTATATCTGTAGTATGGTGACCCAGCATATGTAGATATAATCTCAAATAACAAATAATATGTTGGCATTATACATAATATTTAATTGAACGTGAATTGATGTTTTACTTTTTGACTTCCAGCAAAAGATTCTACCTTTACTACTAAGATGTCACATCAACGAACAATAATATCCCTATGTTTCTCTCTTTGTCACGCCACGCACATATCTTTTACACAGCGCCAATCTCGAGAATCATTCTTTGGAGATAAAGCTCGTGTCTCATTTTCTCTTCCGTTTCCAGAATAAAGGACAGTGCGTGCATACATAAAATTAAGTTACCGATTATACAATTCATTTTATCTTATCTTTTCTTATACATAAAATTGAATTTAAATTTAAGTTTGAATTTAGTTTTAAGGTCTTTAGGCAGCTTTGGCTCGGCCGGATGACTGATTGTAGGATTAATTGTTGAAATGAAAAATATGGGAGAAAACGGGAGAACCCCGAGAAAGCGCACGCATACGCATGGGAGGAGTTATGGGGAGCATTGCCCCTCAATCATTCGGGGGACATTGCCACTTAATCATTTCTAAGTTACTTTAAATGTTTTATTCTAAACGATAGCTTTGCAATTGGTTATCCATAAAATAAATTGTATTGTCCCCCCCCCAGGGTATCTCTACTATTTCCGCCCATGAGCACACGAGGTTTGTCCAATACAAAGCACACATGGCACGAGCAGATACTAATCCAACACAGCGTTTCTCAACAGTTTTCAAGTCCCGACCCCCTTGTAGAGTTCATTCTGCCCGGCGACCCCAGAAGTAATTTTCTTGTTTGTAATAAGCGGACTTATATAAGGTTGTATTAAATAGCCTCAACACACGCACGCACACACACACACACGCGCGCGCGCGGTTTCATGAGCAATTGTAGAAAATTTCATTGAAATATCTGGAAAACTTTCGTTTTTACCAGTCTGTTTCTCAGTTACACGAGTTAATAAAGGTAAAGGTAAAGGTAAAGCTATCCTCTGTGCGATACACACGCGCCGTGAACGGAACGTGGGGGATGTGGAGGTAGCGCTCCACATATTCTCGACCTACGGTATGAAGTGAGGTGGTGTGGTCAGTCCGCTCAACCGCCTTTACCTTCCCAAGGTACCCAAGAGTACCAAGGACATTCTGGTATTCAGTTTGATAGGAGACTGAGTGCACCGCAGAGTGCCAGGCATGGGAACGATGGGTACCTAACTTTTGACTGAAAATGTATCACAAAAACTAAACAGGATATTTTGAAACTGGTAAATCAAAATAGGCTCAGATTTCGCGCTAACCTAGTAAACTTGTGCAATCTTTCGTAATGTTTTAAATATTTATGTCCTTTTTTATTTTCTGTAATATTTGTTTTTCATTTGAAAACATGACAGTTGATTTGCTGTATTTTGTAATAAATATCCTAAATATAGTAGAGAAAAACTATTCAACTAATTACATTACCTTTAGTAATTAGGAAAACAAGTAAAATATAATATCTGTATAATTTATTGGTTTTAGCTTACAAAACCCTAATTAAATTAATGTTTTCAACCTGTCTCGCGAATCCCTCCTACACAACCCGCAAAATTCTTGGGGATCGTGACCCCCAGGTTGAGAAACCCTGATCCAACGTATACATAAAAGTCGGGAGCTATACTATACATGGTTTTGCCGAATAAGCGTGCTTGTGTATAGCGTTACACAAAATATTTACTTACTTCTTGATGCGCGCAAACATGAGTTCAAGTCCGTTGGGCTTGAAGAGCGTGGTTCGGAACAGAGTTTAGCCGAATGCCACGTCGTTAGGAGCTGTTTCTTTAGTCGTTCGTAGCAATAACGTAGCAATAATTGATAATATTTAAAAATAGTTTTTGTCTTTGCGTACTACATTAATTCTCTTCTTCATTATATAAACATTTGCAAATCAATTCAACCACCATTTGTCTTATTTTGAATGTAAACACCATTACAATTGGTAGAGAACGCAAATTTAACGTTTCGACGTAGCTGAAAAAAGTAAAAAAAATGTTGGAAAATATGCGATTTGATCCCATATTCATCAGCATCAAAAGTACAATAACCAAAAGCCTGAAAAACTTCGGCCATGAGAGCTACGCTGGGCAGTATTCAATGTCATCTTGGTAAGATATCATCTTTAGCAGGCCACCCAGCACATAACCTAGTCGTATACTCAGTACAACCAGCCCTATATGCACGCCGTGGTCACGCTACCCGACCACATGGCATCCGAGCATCAGAGTTGTAGGACAATCTGAATGCAGACCTCCCAACTGTCTGTCCTGTCCGTTTTAGTCTCCGTCCTCCGTGGACACATGTCCACCCATGAATTGATACCTCTTTATCCAGTCTAAAGAAAACGGAGACATCCATGATTATTTCCAGCAACGTTTTCGTGCGTTGCAGAGTCAGTACCCTCGTTTTATCTGTTTTTACCGATGGGTCCAATCAGATGAATCTATTGGATGCGCGTTTGTTGTAGATGGAGAACCCCGCCAATTTTGTCTTAATCCCAAAGCCAGTATTTTTATTGCTGAGCTATATGTTCTTTTAAAGGCTTTAGATTTTAGTCTTGTTTGTGGTTTCAACCGCATCCTTGTTTGTACAGATCAGAAGAGTGTTGTTCAAAGCATCGACAATATGTATTCTAAACATTCGCTCGCGCAAGCTTTCCTATGTAAGACACACGCCATCTGCTATGCCCGTGTTGAGGTTGTCTTTTCCTGGATACACAGTCATGTTGGTATCCATGGTAATGAATTATAAGGCCAAGCTGCACATTAGGCCTCTTTAGGAGGTAACATTGATATCCAACATTTCCCATTTTAGGACATGCTGATATAGACAAGTTACGCGGAATGAATGGAAGCGACAACGGGATGACATTGCTGTTAATAAATTGAAAGAAATTAAGGTAACGGTTGCTCCATGGAAATAATCTGCCGACATAGTAGGCGTGAGCAAGTACTTTTATGTCGTCTTCGTATGGGACACTCGCATGACTCATGGATATCTGTTGCGACGTTTGGACCCTCCGCATGCAATTGATTCTTAAGTATTCGTCACGTTTCTTTAGATTGTCCAGGATATAATCATCTCAGACAACGTTATAACATCCCCAATGACACTGCGTGTTTGTTAGGGGATGAATCGGCTATATTGCGAAAAGTTCTTACGTTTGTTCAAGAGACCGGTTTATCTCCGTTTATTTGAGATGATTGTATTGTTTGCCTGTTAAGTTTTATGTAGTTTTATTATTTTATTTTTGTGACGGCCCATTTACAGCCTTTACGTTTTTAACTTGTTATGATAAAGACTCTATACTCCTTTAGTTTTACCTCATTTTCTTTTTCTGAAGATATTTTTACATCCTCAACTTTATATGATTTTATAATTTTAGTCAATTAACAGTTATGTTTAGGCGTGACAAAGATAAGGGACTTCCTCCGTATCGGGACGGGCGTAAGCCATAGTGCTGTTAGAGCCCATTCATTTTATCTTTATCTTAACATACTGAAAATACATTACTTCAGCTTCATTCTTTAATATGCTTACAGTTTACCGAGAAGTTGGTAGAGCGTTGGCTTCGCATTCGGGAAGTCGTGGGTTCGATTGCCACCGTCGATCTTCCTGACTGTCTTTTCAGGATTTCTTTTCATTGAGGCGAACCAGTCAGGAATGGTCGAACACGACAAACTGTCTCTCTTCTCATTTGGTTCATCAGCGACAAAGTGTCTCTACGACAAACTGTATCACATTCCTGAGTAGGGACACTTTGACGGGGTCAACACGACAAACTGTCTCTCTTCTCATTTGGTACATCAGCGACAAAGTGTCTCTACGACAAACTGTATCGCATTCCTGAGGAGAGACACTTTGACAGGGTTAAACACGACAAACTGTCTCTCTTCTCATATGGTTCATCGACGACAAAGTGTCTCTCCCACAAACTGTATCGCATTCCTGAGGAGAGACACTTTGACGGGGTCGAACACGACAAACTGTCTCTCTTTCTCAGTTTGGTTCATCGAAGATACAGTTTGTCGCCGACAAACTGTCTCTCAAAATCAGGTCCACTTTGTCGTAGTGACACTTTGTCGGAGAGACACTTTGTCATTGTCCCGTTTGTCGTAGAGATACTTTGTCGCTGATGAACCAAATGAGAACAGAGACATTTTGTCGTGTTTGGCCCCGTCAAAGTGTCCCTCTTCAGGAATGCGATACAGTTTGTCGTAGAGATACTTTGTCGCCGATGAACCAAATGAGAAGAGAGACAGTTTGTCGTGTTTGACCCCCGTCAAAGTGTCCCTCCTCAGGAATGCGATGCAGTTTGTCGGAGAGACACTTTGTCACCGATGAACCAAATGAGAAGAGAGACAGTTTGTCGTAGAGACACTTTGTCGTTGGGATACTTTGTCGGCTACGAACCAAATGAAGAGAGACAGTTTGTCGGAGAGACACTTTGTCGCGGTCCCCGACAAACTGTATCGCATTCCTGAGGAGAGACACTTTGACGGAGTCGAACACGACAAACTGTCTCTCTTCCTCAATTTGGTTCATCGGCGACAAGGTCTCCTCCCACCAAGTGTGTTTTTCTTTTATTTACTTTCAGGATGAGAAAGCAAACCATTAACACTAACAAGGGAAGAATTGTTTAATTTTGCAAGAAAAGACAGCACTAACCTTTGAAGAACAATTAATTTTGTTAACAGAATGAAGACTGACAGAATCTAATGATTTAAATATTGTATTATGTAACTTAATACAACTCTTAAAGTAAATGGCAACAGGTAAGACGAAATGCACAAAGATTTCTTGGCCGAACCAGGAGTGGTTTGAAAACAGCAACAGTTCTCCTATCAACTCCTATTAACAGGGATTTGTCAGAAAATTGTTGCGCTTAAACAAATGAGGGATGGTTTCAATCAACTTATAATATCACTATTGTAAAGATTCTTCCAACAGTGAACCTCCCGATTCTAGAGCACTCCTTTTTCATTTTTGGCTAAATCCTTGTCCGATTTTGTCCACCCCCCCCCTCCCCAACGAATAGCCCGCAATCCCCGAAGTATGTTTGCCAATTTATAAATCTCTTATAACAGAAAACAGTCCATTTAATAATAGTTTTCTTCATTTTTATCTTTGTTTGCAATTTTAGGGAGCGTTTTAACGCCTTCACTCCTAGTCTGATTTTCTTCCCCCAACGAACTTGACCTGTCCTTTGAGCAAATAAACAGTATATGAAAGTTTCAAATTGGTTCACGCGTTCGGCAATTATATTGTGAGACATACAGATAAACACAGAGACAGACAACATAAATGCCAGTTGAGTCAACTAGGAGACCTCACTACGCTCGGTTAATTAGTTCATCGATTTCGAGTCTTAGGAAGGTGTTCAGAAAGAAATTGAAATATTTATGACAATATGTTATATCATTGCTCTGAGTTAGAACTCAAAATCAGCTAAGAAGAAGAAAGTATTACTAGTATAAAGGTTCTTCGAACAGTAGACCTCGCGATAAACCTGTGAAAGTTTCATTCGAAAACGTCAGTATTGATTTCTAGAGCACCGCGTTCTCGTTTTCTGGCGGCACCTTTGTCCGATTTCCCCCAGAATCCAGAATCCTCGGGCAGAACCAATTGCTCAGAATCCTCGAAGTATGATTTTCTCCAGTCTTTCTTAACAACAATAGGTTTTCTATATACGTTGAATAAAAGTGATTTAAGTGCTTTAAGATTAAATATATATATATGCAAGTCTCTCGGTATTATAGATTTTAACAACAACCATTTGAAGCAAAGACGTATGTTTTATTTTTAATGGCCCAGGGCAGCAAATTTCGGAAGTGTCGGTGATAATTTTTTTCCAGTAAATTTTCTTCAGGAGCGATCATATCTCTAGTCGGAGTAACTACCGTGTTTTCTTTTCCTTATTTCAAAAATATTCAGAGGTGGTCAATTTACACCAAGTACCTGAGTTGAGATGGAATGCCTCAGGAACTGCAGCGGATATATCTAAGGTTGGCATCTGTGGTCTGTTACTTTGCTCGAGAGTGAAACAAAATCTGTAAACTACAATTTCAAATGGTACAATAAAATCACTACGTCTTACTGTAGCTCGAAGCACTGTTGACACCTCATCCTTGTATTCACTTGCTGAACATTCTAGTACTGCCAGCTTGCCGCAATATGAGCAAGCAATATTTTTGAAAACCAACTTTCTCTCTCTCTCTCTCTCTCTCTCTCTCTCTTTCTCTTCATTATCTGAATATCTTCTTGTCTGTTCATTTGACTTTGGCAGATTGTAAAGAAAATAGTCTTACCCAGTGAAGTTTAGCCATGCATTAAAATTGCGTCCTGTTTACGTTTTTATTTATTTATTTTTGTTACTTAATTCATTTTGTCTTTATACAGTGTAAAACACACCAACGTGCCATTTTATATAGTGGAAAGCATGCGTAAAGGTCATTTTATCGAGTGTATTCCTCGACCTCAAGAGGGCTTTAGCCCCCCATAGCCCCGTTTTGATCCGCGCCTGTATATACATACATAGTGTCTTAGATTAACGTGTAAAAACAGAAAAAGTTATCTTGAATATTGGTCAAATTGCACTAGTTTTGGAGAAAAAATGTGCCGAAAGTGTGGGAAAATGAATTTCAGAGATTTATTTTTAAAAAAAGGTGGATAAGATCGGCTCATCGAATTGTAATCAAGGGGCTCCGGGTTCAATTCCCGGTGGGGACACAAGAGGTTCGGATCCCTCGTAGGTCCCGTCCTTTAGACATCATCATCATCCCATGGAATGCAATGGCTAATCATCATGGGTTCGCCTTGCCCAGGAATCTTCGGGTCAAAGACCAGCATTCGGGCAGAACACCACATCATATTTCAAAAACTATCTAACGTAGAGAGTACGGCTTGAAACCTCACAATCAAAGAAGTACCTGTTCTATTCAGAAATGCATATTTAATACTCTGCAATGCGTGCGCAAGGGATTCTTCAATGTGACTGACGAACCGACAATGAATTCAAATTTAATTTTTTGTACTCATTAATCTAACACCCTGTATAAACCAAGTCTGCGGCGCAATAACCCGTTGAACAGGTTTGCCTCACTTTATGTAGGCAAAAATTTACTAAGAATGAAATTGTGTCAACGACGGAATGAATTGAGTCACCACCACCGGCTTGCCTTTATCTTGATCAAATGTCAGTAGTATCAGATATAATTATTATTTAGTTAGGTGGCTTGCACAGCGGGAAATGATCTTCCGTAATTTCTGCATCACTACATTGTATCTTTCTTTATTGCTCATTATCTTTACAGTATAATGCTTTTCGTATGTTCACCCCGGCGTCGGGAAGTGGTGCCCCATCGCCCAGTCAGTTTAACTGGCTGCAATGAAGCCTGGCAGCTGCGAACATCGTTGCTGCCTATGGGAAGTCCAACAGCAGGCCAGAGTGCTTCTCTGTTGAGAATTTTTACTTCCCACTTGCGTAAGGGATTGGCGACCTCATCCCAGGTCTACGGACCGCAACGTGATGCATCATCACATACCAGCAGCAGATCATCGGAATGGGCGACCCCATCGTTCAGCCGGCTTATGCTGGTTGCAATCAGCCCTAGCAGCTAAACACCTACGCTGATTGAAACGAGGACCAGCAGAGAGGAGTTTCATTTATTTTCACCTCATTATTCATCCACAGATGATTCATTATTTTATCTCCTCTTGTGCTGCGACTTGGATTTCCACGCAATGACAAAGGATGTGCCAGGATATACTTGCATTGACACTTACCCCTGGAACCCGAGGAAGGGGGGCGGAACCATTGGATATCGCCTAGCTCTTACCAGCAGATTCTTGGAAGGTCTAGCTCGTTGAGACTGGGAAGTGCGCCATTGGGGAGCTTTTCGGACCTTTGGTCTCGCCAACACTGGGGGAAGTGGGTGTCTCAAGTATCCATCAGTCGGGAGTGCAAGTGATTTCGACGCCAAGTCATTGGACTTCGCCTCGATTTCTAGCTTGCTGACAAGGGTGATGAGGGTAGTAGTACCCAGTAGCCTCGTTGGCTCCTCAGAACGAAGACGGAGAAGTGTGGGCATTTACGGCTTTCATTCATCATGGCTCCACAAGATCCTAATAATAAGTCGCCGTCGCAGAAAGAACAGCGTAGAAAGAAGAGACAGAATGAAGAGAAAGTCACTGAAGTAAGTAAGAAGGTGCATAAGCTAATGAATCATTCAGTGACAGGGAAGAGAAAATAGAAGTAGAGGAACAGACAAGTACCGTACCGAATATCATGCGATATCTTGTAATTAAAAAAAGAATGAGACAGAAAATCCAGGTGGTTTGAAGGGCTTATCCTCTTTCATTATTCAAAGGCAACTTGCTCATGTTGCAGGCGAGCTAAACGGCACTTTGTTAGTGGATACGTCTACTGATAAGCAAACAATTAATCTCCTGAAATTGAAGTCACTAGGTCCATTTCAAGTTCAACTTGAACCGCACCGTCAACTGAACTTTAGTCAGGGCGTAATAGCTTGTTGGGACTTGCAAGATGTCCCTGAAGAGGAGGTTAAGAGTGAACTTGCCAGTCAAGGTGTCGTCAATGTTAGACGCATTAAAAATAGAAATAGTGGCGAACTCCCACGAGCTCGCTAATTGTTGACGTTGCTATTCCACAGTTCCCCAAGGACGTGAAGGCAGCTTTCTATTGCTTACCTGTCCGTCCTTATATACCGAGTCCGCTCCGCTGTTTTAAATGTCCGCACTATGGACACACCAGCACGTCGTGTAATGCAACCAATGCTGTATGTGCAATATGCGGTACCAGCAGCCATGGTGCAGATCCTTTCAAATCACTGAATCCCCAGTGTGTTAGCTGCAAGACTGAGCACACGGCCTGGTCCGTGACTGTCCAGTTTTAAGGAGGAAAAACGGATTCGGGAGCTTATGGTTATAGATAAAATATTTGCTGGTGATGCAAAACGTCGAGTAAGAGAGTCTCAACGCAGCCTCCCAACGCAGCCTTGAGCATCATGTTACAATCCTGTATTTGAACTTCACTTTACGCTCCTTGACGTCCAGAATCTTTTGCAGCAGTTACCCCAACCTATAATTTTAGTTGGAGATTTTAATTCATATAACGTCATTTGGGGTAGTGATCGTACAGATGTCCACGGTAGAATAGTTTAAACTTTTATTGAAGCTCCAAACTTAGCTTAGCAGAGGAGCTCCAGGTGTCCAGATGTACGTCATGACAAGGTTTCCAGGTGAGCTCCGGTAAATAATTGCTTTCTGAATTGAATTGTTATGAATTTGAGGCTCATTGAAGTATACAATTGATCATGAACCTCTAGTGCATCGTTTGCTGAAAGATTTTCTCAAATTAATGGTCTGATGTGTGGGTTACTGACTTTTATAAACTATGTAAACAAATCATCAACTGATCATCCACCTTGTTTATTTCTACAATTTTATTTGGAATCCTACTTCACTGAGTTAGTTGACAATTTCATATATTATTTATTCTTCACAGTGGTGTGTATATATTTTCTTAACTTTCGTATGACCGGGTGAATTAGCACACACCTGTACATTATTTTATATTGAGAAAAGTGCTACTTAGAACTTAGAAAGGCGGCCATTTGCATTTCCCAGGTTCGTGGATGTGACGATATTGATTCTCGATTTCCGACATCGATTATTGACCAACAGTTCATATCTGGTTGACTTGTGGCAGCTAGGATGCAGTGATTACATTAAATTTTAGGGCAGTGATCATTGAGTATTGTGTTTAATGTGCGATATATAGTTTGGCAGCCATTTTGTGTCGGGTCTGCAGATTTTATTAGCCTGACTTGATGAAAAATAAGTGTTTCTCCTTCTTATTTTTTTTTAAAGTAAAATTTTCACGATCCTCTAGGAACAGTGACTGATGTATTATTCTAGGTCTGTGTTGGTGCAGCAATATTTATATAGGTTTGTTCCTGGTGGAAAGTTAGAACTTGCCTCAACATTAACCATTAAATCTTTTGGTCAAGATGTGGAAACGCGATACTTTGGAATCGTCTGGTGATACATTAGAGGCGAATGATCTTACAGTCTCCCGTAAAAATAAATAAAAAAGAACAGCAAATTCAAAAAGTATGTGTCTTCGTTATCTAAAAAACATAAACTGGAAATTCTGAAATTTCCATTCAAACATAAGGAGTGCCCTCTTCATCAACATCTGATTTTTGGTAGTGATCTAGAGAGAAACTTACATATTCGAGAATTTCACAGTAATAATATTGCATGCTCCAAATGTAATAATGTAGTGGATTTCTCGTCTATACAGGAGCACTGGATGATCTGCTCTGTGCCCTGTTCACCCCAAGGTGAGTCTAAATTTTACCCCGTAAGTAATTACAGTGTAAATGGTGCCTGTGTAACTGGAAATATCTCCCAAAGCATTTCAGATTCAACTAGTATAGATGTGCATAAAAATAAAGCTGATATCGGGTTACAAAAGAGTACAGAGTGGATTGTAAATGCATCTCTTATGAGTAAAGAAATACAAGTAGATTACATTGACCTGGAAAACCTCGAATGCAAATGACAGAAATTGGAGTCCGAGATCTAATTAGTACATAAGAAATTATGTAGTGAAATAATTGAGTTGGGTACCGGGGAAGATCCAGAAGAATTATACGCGACAAATCTTCTGAACCTGGTTGACGTTTTTATAACAACTGCCATAGGGAAAGTCTCACAGAAGTTGACAGAGGCTAAACTAGATGAGGATAAAAAATTAGAGGATATTTCTCTGTTATTATTGGATTATAAAAGAAAAGCTGCGGTGACCGATGCACGAATAAATGACTTTCAAGAAGATAACAATATCTTAGAGGAGAAAATAAAGTCTGATAGGATGTATTTTGAAAAGAAAAGTAAACTGTTTTGTACGGACATAGAGTTATTGAATAATATAATTGTAGATAGTCAGTCAAAATTTGACAAATTGAATTCGGTGATTTTTGGCTTGGAACAAGAGAATGGTAAACTGTTAAAGGAAAAAACCCAACCAAATACGATCTGTAATTGTTCAGAAAATAATTAGGAAAATGTAATCAATTCAAAAGATGTGTCTGTTGTCTCAAAAAATAATACGGGAACCCAATGTGACTTACTAAAAAGTAAAGGAAAACTAGAAGGTATGACTAATGGTAATTATTCCCTTGTACAACACTGTGGTGTAAATATAGAGAATATTGGAACAAGGTTTCCTTTATATTCTCATGTTAATTCTAAGGTAAAAAATCAACTCTGGGCCCGTGTAGATAATAATAAAATTAGAAATATTAAAATATTTGCTGATAGTGATGGGAGGGAACTGGGTAGTAGACTTACAAACAGGGGCAAACGATATATATTGTAATGAAAGCCGTAATGTGAAAAAGCAAATTAACAATTTATTGATGTCACTCTCTCATACAAATGTAATTATAGGCACTATTCCACAGAGACATGACCTTCCGAAATGGTCCTGCGTAAATTCTGAAATTAGAGCACTAAATCAATACTTATGTAAGCTTAGAAACCGTTGCAAATTCGTTTAAACAATTGATATGTATAACTTTGGAAGGAGTTTTTCTTTACTAGAAATGGTATACATCTGAATACAATTTGGAAAAATATGGTAGTCCATGAAATCAATTTCTTGGTACAAGAATTGTTATATGTAGGAGTGAAACAACCAATAATTCTTAAATGGAGTTCGGGAAACGTCCCTTATTACCTGCCACAGAGTGTTGGCAGGTAAAATTTCCTAACTTAACTCCAATTTCTACCAATGCACAAGAATTTATTTGTGACTTTTTCCAAAACAATATAACATATAATAGTATTGCTTCTAGATTACTCATTATACACTTTAACTTGAAATCTTTGAGAAGCAAATTAAATGAACTGGAACTTATTTTACAAGAATTACCTTTTAATATATTATGTGTAAATGAACATTGGCTTAATGAGAATGAAATTGCTCTATATATTCTAAAAAAATATGTATATTAATTACGGCTTTTGCAGAAAAGTGTTATCTCATGGCGGTGTTGCTATATTTATTCGCAAGGATAAAATGTGCAAATTCAAACCTTTAGTATTGGAAAATTTATGTATTGAATAACATTTTTAAATAGTAGGTATGATTGAACATAGTGTCAAATTGATTTTGATATCGATTTACCGTACCCCAGACTCCCGAGTACATTATTTCCATGAATTTTTTTTATATTGATTAGTTATTTAAATAGACTTAAAAACTATACTTTTTGTGTCATTGGGGATATCAATGTCAATATATTCAAAACAACCAAGGAAATTGAGGAATGCTTAAGAGTGTTTATAAGATAAGATAAAATAATTTGTATGGGCGGTAACAGCACTATGGCTTACGCCCGTCCCGTTAAGAGTGTTTATGTCCTTAGGTTTAAAATATCTTAATGATCTTCCAACCAGAAACCATGCATGTCTTGACAATGCTCTGGTAAATCAAAATGATTCAAACATAAATTGTGGTACATTTCAACCACTGCTTTTTGACCATAATAGGCTATGGATTTCTCTTGAGTCAAGAAACTTAAACCAGGGAATTGATTTTGCGTACAAAATAAAACATAGACAACTACGAGAGTCCAATATATTTACCCTAAGAAACTATTTAATGCAACATGATCCTCAGTTACATTTATCTTTTGTCTCCAATTTGGAGTTGGCCTGGAATATACTTACACAATGTATCTATAAGGCCTCTGCAGTTTGCTGTCCGATTAAAACCAAATTAATTCACCCTCCTATAAAAATATTTAAGAGAAATAACAAATGGTATGATGGAAAACTTAGTAATATGAAAAAAGAGCTTTTATTACTGTACAATAAAATAGGTAATGGGGATAAGACTTGTATCTCTAAGTATAAATCTGCAAAAAAAAATATATAAAATGGAAATTAAAAGAACCAAGATAAATTATAATGACCAAGTCATTGACTCTGATATAAACAAAACTGCAAAAGCATGGTATATTGTAAATCTTGAAGCTGGAAAAGATAGACAGGTAGATATGAGTATTTCATCGGATGATTTTAATCAACATTCTATAAATAGTACACCTGAAAATACATATTATAGTACCAGAGATTTGAATAATATCTCTGTCACGAATACTCATTTTAGATTCTCTACTGTTGATAAGAATGATGTTCTTATAGCTGTTAGTGAATTACAGACGAAATACCCTGAGGATTTTCAGGGTCTGTCCAGCTATATTGTTAAACATATCATAGATCTAATTGTATTCCCTCTTACTAAATTAATTAATTGCACTATATTGCAAGGTATTTTTCTAAACTGCCTTAAGACATCTATTGTGGTGTCTATATTTTGAAACTAATAATCTCTGTGAGAACCAATTTGGGTTTCGCTCTGGCAGTTGTACGATGGATGCCTTAATAAAAATTGTTGAACAAATCTATTCAAGTTTTGAAAGTAGAACTAGTGCCATTCTAACTGCGCTCGATCTAAGTAGAGCTTTTGATATGATTTTTCATCGTATACTATTAAAAAAATTGTACACTATAGGCATCTTACGCAAGGACTTGGCCCTAATTCAAACTTATTTGATTGACAGGAGACAGTTGTTTAGAATCTCCGATAAATTATCCAAAACCTTACTTGTGAACAAGGGTGTGCCTTAGGGATCACTACTAGGTCCTTTTGTTTTTGGTATACACGAATGATTTCTCATCTAATGTGCCTTGTGAGTCTATACTTTTTGCAGACGATACGACTCTTATATCCAGTGAAAGAGATCTGAATAAGTTAATAAAGGCCTCAAATATAGAAATGGCTAAGTCTTGGTATGATGAAAATAATCTCCTTCTGAATACTAACAAAACGGAAAAGATATTATTCTCAATAAGTAATCTATTACCTTCCACCCTGAAATGTCTTAATATTTATCAATTTGACGACCCAGTCAAAAAAATTTTGATTGAGTGCAAAAGATATGACTTAAACGAAATAGAGAAATTCTTCCAATCTCTGTAGAAATAGTTATCCAAGCCTTTATGTCTCTAAATTGTACAATGATTAATCACCATACTAGACTTGACATTGTAATGGTTCTTATAATTTTAGTTGGGCTATATACTGTTAATTTTATCTGATGTCTATTAGTTTGCTTATATTGTATCACACTGTGTTTTTAATCTGACTACGTCTATGGCAAATTTTATTGCTCAATGATGTAAATAAATACTGGTGCTAACACGCATTTTAGTTTGGCGCACGTAATCAGCGATAGACCTGTCTCTCTGCAGTACAGATCTTGCACTCATGCTGGCATGCCGTGTACATGACGATTATGTGGTAGTGATTCCCAGTAATTTTAGACTTTTTAAACCTTTATCAAACACCACGAAAGTTACCGCATTGGCATCTGAAGCGTGCTGACTGGAGTAAATATGAAACTCGTGTCCAACTAGTTGATCAAAGAGATTTGCCCCGAAAGTCTGGCCGAACGCCACGCCGGCGTTCTTTTCACTGGTGGAACGATGAGATCGAACTAGCACGGCGACAGCACAGTCGCGCTCTACGCGTGTTCAACCGATATCCTACAACGGCAAATTTCAATGGAGTTCGTCAGTCACAAGCACATATTCGACGTTTCATAAAGCAAAATTCGGCGTACTTCCTTTCGTAAATACGTATCTTCTATTAATTTATAAACGCCAATTCAAGAGGTGTGGGAACGGGTCAGACGTTTGTAAGATAACTGTCGCTCTGAGCCATTGACTGTTCTGAAGCACAACAATGTCTTGCATACTGACCCAGAAGAGATAGCTAATCTTGTGGGTGGAGCCTTCGCAGCAATATCCACCTCTCAGCACTATAGTGCTAATTTTGTAAACATTAAACGAGGTAGAAATTATACCTCTACGCTTCCACTCTCATAATTCCGAAGCATATAATGTCTCTTTCACCGAGTGGGAACTTGAAACTGTTTTGCGGGATGTTCGAAACACATCCCCTGGACTGGATGATGTACATTATGAAATGCTACGACACCTTTCCCCTCAAGGAAAGGTCTTCTTGCTAAATCTCTATAATCAGATCTGGAGGCTAATGGCTTCCCGGCTAGTTGGCGACAAGCTATTTAGTCCAGTCATTTTAGGTTTGAACCTTGCGAAAAATAAGCCAAAGCTGAAAATTGGCACGTTTGTTCTATTTGATGTTCTGAACAACATTTCAATAGTCCCCTAGTCTCCCATGGACGCTTCATGGAATTTCAAGCGGCTGAATTGCTGGAGCACTGGGAAAATGCAAGGAATCGCTCTTAATTCCAAACGAGTAGGGCTACGGGGTTCAAATAGAGCTTAAATGAAAGAGAAAGGAAAGGGCTTTATTATGAGAAGTTCATTATTTTAATTCTGCATCATGTGCTCTCATACAAAGGAAAAAAACTGTTAAAACAACTAAAATAATCGGTAAATAATCACTTTTGGTATTCTTCTTTGTGCTCTGAAAGGCTGGGTATCGCAGATATTGCAGAAATGTAATACAAATCTTTTGAAGCAAACTTTTATCTTTCCACTGACGTATACATTGTAATTATATTATAGTGACGTACATATTGTATTATATTGACCAGTAATTGCTGATATATGAACATTTAAACAAAGCACGTCGCGCTTTCCCGTAATTCGCGTGACCACTCTGCACCTGATTGTATCTACCGGTAGGTTGCGTCATGTTCTCCGCCCCTTTCTCGTTTCATTATTTTTTAGCTATAAAAGCAAATATATTTAAATCATCATTAGGTATTGGGTTACTTCAACGCAATACGACGGGTACTTAGGGAGCATGGTTGCAGTGATGTACAAAGTAAAAAATAACTTTTTTAATGATAAATATACGCTTACCTTGTTTCATTAAAGTCGAATTTGATCTCGTCTGTTTCATCTCCATAGTCAACTTATTTGTTTTGACACACTTCATGACATCGTCCACACATTTTGGAGCACTGGATCCCGAGTCCTTCTGCATTTGCACTTACTTCTTTCGTTGCAGGTTTCTTTGCAGTTGCGGTCTATGATATGTAGTAGCTCGTCGGGTTCAGGTGGTAGTATAGTGGGCTGAGGAGTATATTTGTCATTTAAAAGCTTCCATGCCCATTGGGAAGCCTCCAGATCATTTCCTAGTCACTGTCGGATTTGGTAGTAAACTCGGAGTGAATGTTGACATGCGGCAGCTGACTTTAGAGGCCGACTTGCTAAATCAATTGAGGTGGTTATTGCGGTCTTAGCCACACATGTGCTGTACTTTTATACCCTCAAATCGTCAAATGATGTGAAACCACGGCCGTTATGAAGTTCAATGAGAAACTTCTCTCCCGCTTCTGATACTTTGCCACAATCTGCGTCAATCGTAATAAATATATCCACAGTTTTCTTTAGTTGTGCGTTTTTTTCGAGTATACTCCAATTTATTTTTCGCCTTTCATGTAAATAGCAGAAGTCGTATCACTTCCACTCATGGCGTGTATCAACACTAGATAGTTTTTCATATCACCAATCTCGTTTTGAATATCTGTAATAGCGTATAATCGCGCTACATGTCATCCAACGCTGGGCATAAGGAGATTGGTGGTTGCTCTAGTAGGGATCCTGTCCATAAGCATTACCAGAATGTCACCATCTGAAGTTACCACTGTCATTTTGAGCTTACATTCGAATTTTTTCCGAAGCCGTAGCAACTATTAGGGAATCAGCATCTTCCTTGGCTTCCTTCACGTGGATCCCTTCATTCTCAAGACGAATTTTCAATTGTTTTATTAGCTGCATTTTGTTCGAACTCTTTGACAGAAAATCACCTCGACTACATGTAACCATTTTTGCACCTTCAACTAAAATACTTGCACAGCTACATTTTCTTGCCTTTCGGATATGTTCTTGATCTTTCGTAGTAACTCCACCATAACCGTGGAAAACTACAATTGATGATTTGGTGTAGTGAGTAATCACATAACTCACATAGGATTCAAAAACTTGTTCGTATGTAGTTGGACTTGGCCAAACAACTTTCTGAAGCAGCATACCTTCATCCACTATAATATCATATTCATGGCACAAAATTTCTTTGATGTCGTCGAGGGGTGCTCAACGTGAAGGGATCACAGATTCAAGACTTGTCTGTTTTTCTTAATTACATGTTTCGGAATAATGCTGGTGGATATGGGGATAGTTCGTACTTTAGAAACTTGTTTAGATCTTCATCTGTTTTAATCACACGCGATATCCGCATGTTGATTCGTATATACTGAGGCCACATTTTCATGCACCTAAATGTACCTGTGTGCGAAATTAGTTTTACTCGGTCAGATCTCTTCAATTTTAAGTTTCCAAAATCCTTCCCAATCATTCTTTCTACACGGACTTTCCCCAAAGTTTCCGCGGAATCGCAGTTTACCGAAGCACAACTCAAGTCGCAACAGAGATTAAATCGTTAGTGTTCACGTCAAATGGACTATGATCATTGAGCCATATCTCTCGAGGTCCTTGTAGTCACGTTGTTGCCGGGATTCTCGGAGATCGACATATTGTTCGGACGACGATGAAGAGATCCCACTAAAGTTTTCGAAGCCTTCACACATCCGCAAAGTTATAGGTAGGGAAAGTTCCACAACCGTATCACTCCATACACCACTCCAGAATTTTTCACTTCTTCTTATCGTGAAATAACCTTGAACTGCGAACTTATCATTTTCTTCTGCTTGGACGTTGGACTTCAAAATGTGCATTTCCTGAACGTACAAATGTGCACTTTTAGCATAACTTAGGTGACCTACAGCATGTAAATGAGGCAACATGCTTTTTACGCTGCATGTCATCCAACGTCTGCAGTTCCCAGTCTCCGGTCCTTTCTTCTCTAATAAACTGACGAATCAAATTCACCTGCCTAACTTACTGTATCCAAAGTGCTGAAGTGCGACTGTTCGATCATAGCTCATTGTATGCGTTTTCCAAGACAGATGAAAGCGTCAAGACAGTGTTGGGCTTGCAGACGTCATCACAAGACACTTCATTTTTCATGAATTCTGCATCCAAAGTTTGTATCTCTAGCATATCGGCTGGGCTCTTTTAGATGAGAAAACAGAAGCTGGAGTAAGGCCTCCTGAGTAAAAAAGTGCGCTCTTAAAGCTCGTGCATATGAGTGTCCAGTCTGCATATGAACTACTGAAGCTTTAGCATATACCTGGCTCCACAAATCGGCTAAGCCTGTACCTTCCATTATATATCCTATCGCTCCCATAAAGGACATAAGAAGATGAAATCCTCCCAAACCCACATTTTTTTCAAATCACTCCCCATGCAGAACCAACTATTTCGACGGCCTTAATATACAACGGTTGATCAAATGTGATGAAGCAAGAGTGTTGTTGGTTCTTGTGACAAATATCGAGAGTAAATTGCATAGCCGTGTACAATGCACTCAGATTTCCAAGGTCCAGATTAATGAAGGGTAGGGCATCAACTTGTGATCTTTCACATGAACAGTTGTTATCTAATGCGATCTTCATGTATTCATTCCATGACTGAGTGCAGACAGGTGATTTTCACTTTCCGGCGTCCCATAAGAAGTCCAAGGAAACAGCTCTTGAAAGGCTCTCGACAGTGTGTTGTCCCAGACCCTTTATAACGATGTCGGTGAGACCTGAACGTAAGGCTTGCGGTACCATTTAATATCTACTTTTCCTTTTGCAGCAATCTCTTCAGCTGAATGGATCTTCAAAATGCGTTGTAATGGTGCTTTCGCTATTTCCTAGGGAGAAGTGGTCGACAGTACCCCTCCCAAGGTGTGGAACATTTCACTACCTTCGGTTGTTCGAATAATACAATCTGCATTATCGAAAATTTGTTGAACAAAGCAACCATGAGTTTCCTTGTCACTATTTACTTTAACCGTGGAAATTTCATATATTTGAACTTCATGGTATGAAACAGAGAATCCTAAGTTGTGAAGAACGTAGACGAGCTGTTTAGAAGCAAAGTGCCGGTGAGCCAAGCCACCTACACCAAGCAAAATCGGAGGTAGAACTGAACGAGGTGTACATCCACTTAGTCGTTTTAAAAAGTTTTATTCCTTGTGCGAGAGCACATGATGCAGAATTAAAATAATGAACATCTCAAAATAAAGCCCTTTTCTTTCTCTTTCATTTCAACCCTGTTTGACCTCCGTAGGTATATTCGTTTGAAATGAAGAGCAATTCCAGCGATTCCTTGCATTTCTCCAGCGTTCCAGCAATTCAGCCCCCTGGAATTCCATGAAGCGCCCATGGGAGACTATGGGACTTTTGATATGTTGTCCAGAACATCAAATAGAATAAATGTGCCAATTTTCAGCTTTGGCTTTTTTTTCGCACAGTTTGACCAAATGTTTGTCATTCTCATTCTGGAACTTGACAAGGATAAACTAAATCCCACAAGTTACCGGCCCACTGCTCTCACTAGCTGCGTATGCAAGCTACCTGAGAGAATGATAAACCGACACCTAATGTAGTACTTGGAGCATAACAACTTAATTCTAATGATCAGTGTGGGTTTCGCCAATATCGATCAACTGTCGACCATCTTGCCAGTTTAGAGTCTATTGTTCAGAACGCATTACTCCGGAATGAATATGTTCTTACTGTGTTCTTCGATTTAGAGAAGGCCTATGATACCACCTAGAGATATGGCATATTACGCCAGCTTCATGATTGGGGCATTAGGGGCCACATGGCCCATTTTATATCAAATGTTCTTAGCGATCGCTATTTTCGTGTCCGTGTTGGTGATCGTTTCTCAGAGCGTTATTTACCGGAGAATGGCGTACCTCAAGGGAGTGTGCTGAGCGTAACACTGTTCGCTATTGCAGTGAATAGTGTTATGCTTGTATTCACCCTCCTGTGCAAGGTCTTTTATATGTTGACGGCTTGACGATTGTCTGTAAATCTGCTAAAATCAACCTCGCATCTAGGCAGATACAATTGATGCTTAATCGTCTTGTTGACTGGTCACACCAGACTGGCTTTCGTTTCTCTCCGACAAAGACAGTATGTGTACACTTCTGACGTAAACGAAATTGTTTTGTAGACCCAGATCTCTTTCTTGGAGACAGACAACTCCAGTTCGTCGAGAAGGTACGATATCTTGGTGTGATCATGGATAGTAAGTTAAATTGGTGTAGTCACCTTCGCCAAATTAAAGTTTCCTGCACCAGAGCTCTGAATTTGTTACGTGTCTTAAGTAATCCCAGTTGGAATAGTGATCGTACACCCTTTAACGCGCACTCATTTTATCGAAACTTCATTATGGTTGTCACGCATATTCCTCCACCCGATTTTCTGCTTTACATACACTTGACAGCGTCCATCATGCTGAAATCCGACTCTCCACTGGCGCGTATCGCACAAGTCCCGTCACCAATTTTTGTGTTGATGCCGCTGAACAACCGCTCGAGATTCATAAGATGTACCATGTGCTGAGCCATCTTGGTAAGATATCATCTTTAGCAAGCCACCCAGCACATAACCTAGTCGTATACTCAGTACAACCAGCCCTATATGCACGCCGTGGTCACGCTACCCGACCACCTGGCATCCGAGCATCAGAGTTGTAGGAGAATCTGAATGCAGACCTCCCAACTGTCTGCCCTGTCCGTTTTAGTCTCCGTCCTCCGTGGACACATGTCCACCCATGAATTGATACCTCTTTATCCAGTCTAAAGAAAACGGAGACATCCATGATTATTTCCAGCAACGTTTTCGTGCGTTGCAGAGTCAGTACCCTCGTTTTATCTGTTTTTACCGATGGGTCCAATCAGATGAATCTATTGGATGCGCGTTTGTTGTAGATGGAGAAGCCCGCCAATTTTGTCTTAATCCCAAAGCCAGTATTTTTATCGCTGAGTTATATGTTCTTTTAAAAGCTTTAGATTTTAGTCTTGTTTGTGGTTTCAACCGCATCCTTGTTTGTACAGATCAGAAGAGTGTTGTTCAAAGCCTCGACAATATGTATTCTAAACATTCGCTCGCGCAAGATCTCCTATGTAAGACACACGCCATCTGCTATGCCCGTGGTGAGGTTGTCTTTTCCTGGATACACAGTCATGTTGGTATCCATGGTAATGAATTATAAGGCCAAGCTGCACATTAGGCCTCTTTAGGAGGTAACATTGATATCCAACATTTCCCATTTTAGGACATGCTGATACATTATAGACAAGTTACGCGGAATGAAACTTTGAGCATCATATGGAGAATAGCTGAGATAAATTAAGATCTTTCTCTTTCCAGAAAAATGCGTGTGATAAATGTAGAGGTGAGTATGTTTTGTTCCAAACGCCCATGATGCTTAACTTTGGTTTCGTATTCGGGAGGTCCTCGGTTCGGTATCAGCGGCTGAATGTCCAAACTTGGGTTTTCCCAATGTTTTCCTCAGCCACACCAGGCATGTACCGGGATGGTACCTTCAATTTAGGACCTGGCCAATTCCCTACCACATTTCACAAAACCTTATCTTGGAGTGATCCATAGGTGCCTAAAAGCTATAAATAAGATCCAAACTCAACGAGTATAATATATAAATTGTTGCTCGGTTAATCGGCATATTGCTTACTAATGCCGTGTGGATGGATCGACATTGAGACCGAGATGGATCGAGTGACCGTACCTCACTTGTTGTAGAGTTGGCTTAGCAATCGAAATATTCTAGTACGGCCATCTATCCTGATTGAGGTAGTACCTGGCCATTTTCCTCACGACACGAATAAACTATTGTTTATAATAATCCGCAGAGATAGAATAAACACACTTATAATGACAGAGAGTGTGTGTTTCAGAAGGAATGAGTAAGAAAAAGAATGAATTGACGAAGTCATGAAAAGAAAGACAAGGATAGAAAATGATCAATGAAAACATTGAAACTAGATTGATTTATTATGATCCTAAAAACAAACGCAAACGCACGGTTTACTTTCTGATTCTAGCTAGTGATGCTTGTTGTCTCACCAACCCAAGAAGAATCTCTGACTGAGTTCTACAAATAGTTGAAGCTATCATTTTAGTCGAAAAACACGCCGTTGGGTGGGGGATATAACCCGGGCCGTATGATTGACAAGTCAAGACGGATCCACTGCACCACACATTTCACTTCTATAACTGTACGTAACACATGTTAGAGTTGTTCTGTGTTAAAGAAGTACAAGAAAACTGGAAGCTTCAGTTCAATGACTTTGTATGTACACTGTTAACACACAGATACTTTAAGTAGCATCTTTCAACCAATATTCGTTAATCGTCCTCGTCTTCTTTTTTAGAAGGATGTTCCTACCAAAGGGAATTTGGCTCACTCTTCTCACATTCATTAGTATTCGACGTTCACGAACAGAAATGTTTACTTGATTGTTCAATTTTTCCTTGCAAAATTATCTTTGGTAAGAATGGGTGTTCGAACCTCTATTAGCCACTTTCAATACTCAGAATTCTGACATCGTTTCACTGGACTAGTCTCTTTAGCTGAAGCTAAATCTCCAGAAATACCATTACTACTTTCAGTGGCCGGTTTCTCAAAATTTTGTACTAGTATTACTAGTATCTACACTATTAATATCAATTCGCTTCACAATTCCTGTTTCACAAACTTAGGACGGATTTCTCCAACGTCGATTAAATATACATTAACCATCTGATAACTAAGTTTTAATCAGTATATCTCATCCACTAGTGGATTGAATATGGCTGTGATTTATTTA
>JAGDQP010027680.1:0-14656 GCA_022664845.1 Lepisma saccharinum
TTCCTTTCCCACTTACTCTTCCTGTGTTTATCATACCAAGGAATAACACATTAAATGCTTTGATATTTCCTCTAAATGTTCTTGTACATTGACAGTAAGATGTTCAATACGCCGCATAGTCGTGAACGACGATAAATTAGTGTCTTCAAACTGTAGTGCATGTTCCTTAACTACAGTAATTATAAATTCTTTAGAAAATTGACTACCTTTAAGTAGTTTCATTTATCGTGCTATGAGGAAGGTGATTTTAAAACTAAGACGTAAGTCGACTCACTAATATTACATTCCTGCATACCAGAGCTGAAACGGGTCATCGGGTCAGTCGGATCATCGGGTCAGTCGGATCATTTGAGTCAAGTTTGATACCGGGTCAGCGGGTCTTGGCTTTAGACCCGGTCTGACCTAGTGACCCGATTTAGAGCCAGTGACCGGGAGAACAAAACAGAGTTTCTAATTATTTTACTTGCGTTTGACCAGGACCGGACACGTTACCCCCGAGCACGAAAAATACGCCCCCAAAATTCGAGGTTAATTATATTCCCCAGACCGAGTCACCGTGTCAATCAGTTCATTCAGATCGTGCTTCGGACTGAGTTTCCGGGTCACCTATGTTCTGGTCTGGTCGGGTCACTAAAAGTGAATGGGTGTCACTTCTGCTGCATACCTCATTCATAACTTTTGCTTTCAATTGCTCCATAATAACAGAACAATCGACTTCCTTGTACTTTTCATATAAACTACTATGGGTTGCATAGTGTTTCTGCGTATTTTACTTTTAATGCACATACTAACAATTTCCCAAGTTCTCCATATCAATAAATAAATACATTTCTTCTCAAACAGAAATAAAACCGCAAGGAGAAGACGAGCGAGCCTCAGACGAGGTAGCCAAACTCTCCGATGTTGACATCTTATTATACCAATGTTACGCGGCACAAACCACAGTGCACTACATCTGTACTGCCAACACTGAGTTTTCTCCCACCTGCTCCTTCGTGCGCAAATCATGCCCTGGCGCTGCGCCGGCGCACTGAAAGCACCCGATGCCCGCTTTCACACCAGTTCATGATGACTAATTTAAATAGCTGTTGAATATTTTGAACATTGTGCGAAATGTATGTATTCTTAATGCCTTGGGAATAATGAACGAATTTTATTTCTTGCGCCAGCACTGCTAGTCATTAACGCGGATGATCGAGGATGTTCGGAACATTGCTTCCTCTTATTCTTGAACTCTCAGTATGGAGAAATAAAATGAAGTTCTTACTTGTCTTGTTCGCCCTCGTTTCTTCATTACAATAATAATTTTCTATAAAACTGCAAATGTTGACAAGATCTGGAGTACAATTCGTTGCCAACTAGTAAACTGCCATAAAAATAATGTATGGAAAAATTAACACCTTTCGTCTCACTATTGGGACGTACCGTCACGTGACGCAATATTCTTTGCACGTAAGACTGAATTTTAGCTTATAAATGTATATACCGGAGAACAAACAAAGAAATTAGATATCTATATCCCACAACCGTGGATTCTTGAATACAGTAGCAAAATCGAGGTTGAAATTTGGATAAAAAAATTGAAAATTTTCAGGTTCTGAGAAATTGATAATAATATCCCAGGCGAATTAATTAAAGTGGTGCAACGGCACGAGTCAATTAACTACAAAAATTGATAAGTTCTACAATTCTACATGGAGAAGTGAGGAGTTTCGAAAGGAATGGAAAATCTCTGTCAATAATATATCCAATTTATAGATAAGGCGGTAGATGAAACTAATAATTACAGTAAAATCTCGTTACTCCCAACATCTTATAATGTGATGAGGCGAAAACTATACAATAGCATGTAACGATTCGAAATTCCGAAAATACTTGTTCAGGTAGTGAGGATACGTCTCAGTGACTACATAAGCAGAATATGTATAGATAGTTTCAAGATTGCTGTGGTTGATCTTGTTAATACTTATACTTCTGGGGTTCACGAAATATTATATTATAAAACCGCAAGGGCACCAACCTATGTGGTAACCTGCAGTTCAAATAATAATACGAATGGGCTATTAAGGCAATCGCAGTGACGATAATATCCACATCTCCAACAAGACTTCGTCAACTCGCAGTATCTCTCTCTCACCCATATAGATAAGATGTGGCACCACATAGATGAAATCCTAAATATGTATTACCTAACGTCAGGTCTCTTACGGTAAGCTACTGATTTGATCTAAACTTCGCTAATTCTCCAAAACTATCCTTAATTGCCATAAAACGATTAACGCATTAGACTTATGAAAACAATTGTTAAAACTAAATCATTCAAATTTCATTAATATAGAGTATATTGCAAAATAATTTTAGCGTAATACATAGCGTCGGACTTTTACTGATAGAGGAGAATTACTTCTAGGAGACTTTCAATGATAAGTTCAATAGTTCACTGAGTATTCGTTTATCATTGTGATTTAGAATACTATCTCTGAAAACAAAGCAACTGGAGTTTCGTGAGCGAAATATACTATAAATTCCCTCCTGAGTAAACATCAAATGAGCCATCCACATTGTACCTAGGATACGACGCGTCGCCTCGGGGGACTAATGCTTAATGTTTAACCTGTAGTGCTATTTACAGTTTAGGCAACCATAGAGTCATCTCTTACGTTACTGTTACAAAACAAAAGCAATATCTAAGTTAGAATCATCCACATCGTATATAGGATACGACTCATCGTCTCGGGTGACAGATGGTTCAGATTCTACCTTAAACTTCGATGATGCCTCTATTCTTCATTTTCATTTACAGCAAGATATTTTATAATTGAAAACTATGAAATTTTCTAGGACACAAATCGCAAATGATTTTACATGTTCCGCAAATATTCGTCTTATAACTTTGATTAGCCATAAAATGTTTTATCTCCCCATCGCCATAAATAACAGCAGAGTTTCAAACAACAAGTCTCGTTCACGGACTTAGGATTTTACGTGAGAACGAAACTCAGTAGCATCTCCCCTTTGTTAACGCACCGAGGTATTGGTAAATATATTCCCCTGTCCCCTGGTTTGCACTCTCTTTATATACCAAAAGTCCAGTCAACGAAAGGCACCTAACGGTAATCTTCTCTGCTACACATTTATCACTCCTCATCCAGCCAGGAGGAAAGGAGGAAAAAATGTTGCACAAAGCAAACAGGAAAACTCTACCTGGACACTTCGCCGCGCATGGCAGCTTACTCATCCAGTTCTATTAGTCCATCCGCTTTCTCTCGTATACCAAAGTAGCAACTGCAGGACAAGTTGACTGTTTTAGAGCTCTTTAATTTTAACATACGTTTCTCAGTCTTTTTCGCCGTGCTATTTAAAAGAATAGTGATTGGTTTTTAAACATATAAAATATTGACGTAGTAATTTGCTATCATATATTCACATAGACGTAAAGTATTTAAACACTAAAAAACTACTATAAAAATTTTCTTGGTCCAGTTTACCAACCTAATAAGACAAAAATGTTAAAGTACACTCAGAATAAAATTTACATGTACACTCAGGATAAAAATAATTAATATGCACAAAGGTTTCAATTTTTTGTTTACTGACTTTCGACTGAAGTTCTTTGACTTATATTGATTAGCCTGACCGGGCATTTTGGGGCATAACAAGATATGGATCGAAACGGTACCAGATAACACGAGAATAGAGGAGACTTCATAATGAAGAAATCCACACACAGTATAATTCATCCGACATAATAAAGTTAATGAAATTATTAAGGCTGAGATGGGAGGCCATGTATGTTGAATTAGGGAAACGAAGATTATATACCATTGTTGTTGGGAAGGCCTGAGGAATGATGCAATTAGGAAGACAATAGTAGAATGAATGTTCGAGACATAAGTGTTTGCGATGGAAACTGGTTTGGTCTTACCCAGGATAGAATCCAATAGCGAACTTTGTTCGTTCGGCTATTGTGAATTCCGTAAACCATGCAGTTTGTTAGTTTTGAAAATTTAAATCTGAAACAACAAACTATCTTCATAAATCACTCGTCGTAATGTTACTCACTTGGTAACGCAGGTTCATGTAGTGTTGGCAAAGTTAAATACTAATATAAACCTTCCCTTAGATTGAACTACCACCAAAAACTTTAAATGCCCGTTTCCCTACTTTGAGTATATTCCTCGTTACGTTTATGTTTCTCGAACATTCCTCGAACTTAACTCTTTACGTTTTCGTTTACTATGTATCAGCTGTGTAGCCAGACAAATTGTCGCAAGGGGCTCATATTTGCTTAGGGGGGGCCTTCTACTAATACCAAAGAGAATGACGTAATTCGTCTTTATCCAAATATTTAAAAGTTTATTCAAGCAAAGTTTAGTGCATAGTGCATCATCTGAAATCGTCTAGCTAGCTGCTCGACCCCTTTCATTTTTTTCTTTTTTAATTTTTATATCCCTTATACGTATAAAAATAGTTCAAAACGGATATAATTTAATTTTTATACCAACCGGTTTATTATTGGCGACCACTTTTGTATTGAGGCGCATACAAAAATTTATGTTAGCAGATTTTCACGGAAAATGTAATATCTGCGGATTGATTTATCATAGGATATTCAACAAACCCACTAACATCTACTTGATAATTTTAGTTCTCTGCATGAAAAACATAAAACGTAATCGAACTGGTCAAAATGGCATTCAAATGTGACTGTCGAAACAAACAAATCTAGTATTCACGGCGCTTTTTCGCCCTAAAGGAATTTAATATTAAAGTTGATATCTTGTACACTATTACATATCAAAGTGCTGTATTGTTAACCCTGGCAGTTGTCATCGAAAAATAATAATAATAAGGTACACAATAACAATAACGTTATTGCAAAAGCAAACGACTATGAACAAGAGTGGTATCAAAAGTGCAGCCACCAGGAAATGTTGTTACCTTAATATTCAATAGAAAAAAGTAGATCGTTTTCCAAGAGCCAATATAGGTTTATTGTAATCATACATCAGTAGGACCACAACACAACGATTAATTGTAGGAACGTAAATCGCATTGCATCAAGTGCCAAAATCATAGACATGGAGAACAAGTAGCAGTATACATGCCACAGGAAGGAATATTAGTATCGTACATACTTTACTGAGTACGGGAAATCATTTCACCAGACTACGTCCTGTTTAAAGTAGCATCCATAGTAGAATATCCACAAAATGATGTATTATCATCAGCATTCTCTGCTTCCAACAATATATGAACTGTAACAGAGTCAACATTACTATCACTCAAGAAACAAAAGCAGAACAGCTAATCAGTCTTCGTAGTTGCTAGAACAAAATATGTAGTGGCAAAATTGAACATAAATCTATGTGGAAAAACTCACTCTCCCTTCAACAAAAAATGAAGCTGAGGTACCACTGTACCTGCCCGTAAGGAGAAAAGAAATCAGCAAGGAAAAAATATCACACAGAACTTATGCACCAACCGCATACGTGTCGTAAAAAGAATACAAGTTCCTGAAAAACATCTCTTCCCTGTTCTTCTATCTGCTGCACTGAAAAAATATCACCTTAGATATAGCACAATTGTAGATAAATATCGTTACTCCATAGTCGAACACAGTAATAATTACGACATAGCTCGTGCATGTACCTAATACAGAACAATAATCACAATCATCATAAGCAATATATGTAATTCTTTCTCAAGTAGCGAAGAATATCCTGAATTTGATCTCACTTGGCCTTAAAAAATTGCAATTGACATATAACATAGAATAACGTAGCATTCTCCATTTTAGCCAGACTAAAATTAAGCATCATTAAATACATTGTATAGAATTGTAAAATCACTTTTCCAATCGCATGTATTATAAAATATAGTTTATTCAGAGTTGAAGTAAATTCTTAAATTCCTTAACCATATTAATATCATGTATCATGTAATAATTATAAAAAATACATTAAAGAAAACCAATCTAATGTTGACTAATTTATTCCATAAAACCATACATATTCCATAAAAGCATGCAGAAATTGAGTAAAATGTAATCTAATGCAACCAAAGCTTTGAGAAAGATTATAGCATTTCATATTTCAAAATCTTTAATCCATATAGGTTGTTTTTCTTATCTCCTGTGGATCTTCGTAAACTGTGTGTCTAAGTTCTTTTTATTATCCGGAATCGAACTAATCTCCTCATCATACCAACAATAGGTATGATTCCCAAACTTCTTACCAAAATAAACTCATGTTTATGATATTGCACAGTTGACAGAAATCAAAGAAGTATTAACACCTTTCTATTCAATGATTACTCCTTTAAGGAACTTAGGGGACGCATCTTTATGAGTCACCCATACTTTTTTTTTCCTATGGCTAACTGATCATTCGAATCATCATTTAATGGTTGAGTCGATTGATATTTGAACAAGTTATATCGGAGTGTTTTGATGATATTATAACATCATAGACAAGGGTGACTTGCCATGTGTGATCGGTGTCATATGCTTTACTGAATACAAGATACCATGTCTGTAATTTACTTTCACGTTAAGATCTATTGTTCAGTGACCCCTTTTTAGTAAGCGCTTTTGTGATCGTCTCGCCAGTTTTCCCAGCTAAAGCGTTACTGGGAGGGTGGTAGGAAGGAGAATGAATTAATTAAATATCTCTCTCCACACAATATCTTTCAAATAATTCTCCCATAAACGGTGGATCGTTATCAGTAACGATGGTTTGAGGATATCCGTAATCTGTAAATAGTTTCTCTAATTTACTGCAAATTTCATCGGTGCACATTTTTAACTAACCATGGCATAATTAGGTTAGGATAATTAACGGTGCATACTAGAAATTTACAACCTTTCCAGAAACCATGATCTAAGTGTACGCGCTGAAAGGGAATATTAGCTTTAGACCATGAATTATAATTGACTGCATTATGTTTATTATACATTGATTACATAGGTCGCAGTTGCGTGCTATCTGTTTTATTTGTTGATCTATACCAAGTCACCAAACTGCACTACGAGCAGTATTTAACAGATATAATTATGCCCCAATGATTCTCATGCAACAACTTAGGAAACTCATGTTTCAAAGTTAGGGGTAAGTTTATGCGATTCCCCCAAATATACAACCATATTGTTGAGTTAGTGTATGCCTTAATGTAAAGAAATACAGTATTTCTGTAATCTTATGCTTGTCTGGAATAGAATTAGGCCACTGATACTTAATTCCCTCAATTACTTGTTGTGACACCATTTCTTTTCAAGTGATTTCTTTGCTTTGTTCTGGTAATAATAACGGACATAACACTGTAGCCACATATTCGGATGAGATACTGCTATCAACTGTATCTTCCAACAATGGTCTTCAGGGTAAGAAATTGGCCATTTCGACTGACTTTGTATATTCGAATTGAATGTCGTATATGGCAACAAAGAGGCACCATTTCTGTATACGTGGTGAAGCAGTACTCGAAATTGTTTTATCTAAAAAATTAACTTGGCTGGAATCGAATCTGTCCACAGTCCAGTATATGATTTCCATATATGTATTTATGAAAACGTTTAAGAGCAAAAACGATTCCTAACATTTTACGCTCGAATTGAGCGTACTGTCTTTCAACTACAAACCAAAGGTGTTCATTTTGGTCTGACCTCCACTCCACCTCCCCTCCAGCTCAGATCTGGCCCTCCACCTCCACTCCACATCACCCTCCAGCATGGAGATAGTTCTCCACCTCTACTCCACATCACGCTCCAGCTATGATCTGGCCCTCCACCTCCATCCACTCCACATCACTCTCCAGGTTGGAGGGTGAGGGGGAATTATGTTGAGGGGTGACCTCCGGAGGGATGGACACCTTTGCTGCAGATAGTGCTGCTGAAGCACAAGATAAGTAACTAATTAACCTTTTACCTTATTGAAACGACAGCTCCGACGCCGTCCGGACTTGCATCTGTCATTATCAGAATTTCGCCGTTCGGATTGAATGGTTGTAATATTAAAGCTGTTTGTGGTTGTTTTAAATCCTTAAATTCCTGAGTTGTTTAGGGGACCATTGTCATTTACTATAATTATTTAGTAATTCATAAATGTTCGGACATTTCATTGAAAGCCCAGATATGTGTTTGTGAAGTCATTCCGAGGAATGGCTTAATGAAAATGTGTAACATGTTTTACATGCAACCATATGGAACAGTAACATACGAGGAATGTTTGCTATTTTCGCTTCTAACTCTACAGTGCCTACTGTATCCATCTTAGAACAATTCAACAATGAGAGTTGTCTATGTGCTGGTTTCAAAATATGTAATTTATTGATATCAGCCAAATCTAACAACGAAATCAAATTATATTGACTTCCAGTGTTTACCATTCCTACTAGATTTTTGTCATCAGTGAGTATATTTATTGTAATGATGTCCTGATCATCCTGATCAGTAATTACTAATTACTCAACAATAAGCAATCATCCACAAAGACGGAAGTTATCTCTGGTAATGTTGAATTTTACTGTTCTTTCACATTAAAAGCCTGATTAAAATCTACGTCGTTTAGTTAAACACACATTGGTCCAGTGACCTTTACGGTTGCAATAATTGCAAGTGGATTCGCGAATAGGACAGTTTTGTTGTTCCTTGTGAAGTTTAACACAGCGATAAGATGATTTACTATTTGCTGGCGTGTACCTTTTATCCTGGTATAAATTGACTATTGATCTCCTATGAGAGTAATTTATATGAAAAAATCTGGAGAACCATACTTTATAGGGAGAAAACGTTTGGAGTCTCGTTCGACTTGCTTCTCAATAATAATTGTATCCACATCTTTCTGCAAAGTTAATTTGATAGCAGCGATCGATTAATTGTATGAACGTAAATCCTATTGCATCAAGTGTCAAAATCATAGCAATTAAGAATAAGTAGCAGTTCGCATGACATAACAAGCAATATTAGTATCGTACATACTTTACTGAGTACAAGAAATCATTCCAGCAGACGGCGTCCTGTTCAAAGTAGTATCCGAAGTAGAATATTCACAAAAGATGTAATTTTCATCAGCATTCTCTGCTTACAAGATATGAACTGTAACAGAGTCAACTTTACTATTACTCAAGAAACAAAAGTAGAACCGCTAGACAATATTCTTAGTTGACAGAACAAAATATGATATGTAGTGACAAAGTAAATCCATGTGAAAAAAGTAAGTCGAGTTGGTACTCCAGTATTGAGTGTATACAGAATATGAAACCTTATATATTCTTTCTTAATATTTTATGAATCTTTGAAAATCCGAAAATTCGTATTTTATGCATATTGGCCCAATATCTCTTGTGCGACAAAATATAAAAATCTATTTTTTTCACTCGTTATTCATTTATATCAGGAGAAACTACGGTAGAATCTAGAACTTTTATGTTTGAGTGTGATGAGCTACACATTTGCAAGCTGTTGAATGATGTTCGTACGTGCATTGGTAGGAACATTGAAGATCCTTCTCTGATGAGAGACCATACACAAATATAATTATTTCAGAACTTATACACTTATGTCAGGAGCAACTACAACAGAAATTTCAACTTTCATATAAGTGTTTGAAGGAAGTTACAGATTTGCGAATTGGGGATGAATAATGATCGTGCATGCTTTAGTAACTCGTATAAAGAATCGTTCTGAAAAGAAATATTCTTTATTACTGTCAGAATTACGATTTTAATACTGTAACTCTGAGAGAGAGAGAGAGAGAGAGAAAGGTGTCAACATTTTGCCAAAGGTTTGGTTACATAATGAAATGAAAAAGAGTGTAAATGCGGAGCAGCCATGTTGCCAAGCTCTCTTACAAGGATACTTCAGGATCTGCTTTACGTATTCACATCTTTCTTGGGCAGTCTGGTACATTTACCAAAGAACGGACGGGCACTATTTACTCCAATTTGCAAATTTCAACTCTTTCCAAATTCAAATATCGAAGTTGGAATTTCTACCTTAGCTTCTCTTGACATAAGTGTCTAACGTGTAAAAACATAGACATATCTGGTCTCCCACAAGAGATAAGAATCTCCAGTATTCATACCATAGCGCGCACAAGCATTATTGACTCTAATTTGCCCTACATGTGTAGCTGCGTGCAAATTCAAATATCGAAGTACATTTTACAGCAGTTTCTATTAACATAAATATATAACGTGTGAAGAAATTAGATTTTTATATTTTTTTTTTCATCAGAGAGATTAGGCCTCCGATATGCATAAAATACGAAATTCTGGATTTTCAAAAATTATTAAAAAATTAAGTAAGTGTATATATATATATATATATACTTTGATATGTTAATAGTGCACAAGAGTCAACTTTGATATTCAATCTCTTCCGGGCGAAAAGCGCATTGAAAACCGGAATTATTTCTATTTCAACAATCACATCTGGATACCGTTTTGACAAATTTTATTTCGTTCTAGGTTTTTCATGAAGGGCACTAAACTTATCAAACTGATTTTAAAGTAATGAATGATTTTTGAATAAACGAGTCCACATATATTATATTTTCCGTAAATGTCTGCTAACACAAATTTTGGTATGCGTCGCAATACAAAAATGGCTGCAATTAATTAATTAATTGGTATTAAAAAAATATTCGTTTTGAACTATTCTTATATACAGGATATATTTTTTTAATTTTATGAAAGGAGTATCCAAGCTCGACGATTTCACATGGACGGACCCATAGGTGTCAAGAGCCTGAAACCTAATATATCTATTGTATTATCCCAATTTTCATTTGGAGGGCACACACACTATTTTGGTGGCACGTCCCCACTGTGTCCCCTTTGATACACCTCTGCTATGTATTGCCATTTCTTAAATTTTCTATTTCTCATATACATTCTGTCAAGAAAGTACCGGGAATTGGTCAATTAAACACAAAATATGCATTATTCATCCAAATTTATTGTATCGCCTTCAAAGTAGGCCCCTTCCGAAATAATACAGTTATGCCAACGAATAATCAAATCATCAATATATTTTTGAAACGCGTTTTCCGGAATCGACTTCATTACTCGCCTCGAATTCTCTTTGATGTCTTCTATCGACTGAAAACGGGTGCCTTGAAGTGGTAGTTTGAGTTCTGGAAAGACAAGAGTCGGCCGGAGCTAGATCAGGGGAATACGGTGGTTGCTCGATAAGATTTGTTGAGTTTTTGGCCAGAAATTCGTTAACAATGATAGCCTTGTGAGATGGTGCCTTATCGTGGTGCAAAATCCATGAGTTTTCTTTCCACAAATCTGGTCTTTTTCGACGAATTTGCTCTCTCAAGCGCCGCATAACGCTCAGACAATATTTTTTATTTACTGTCTCACTTTCTGGCAAGAATTCCGAGTGCACAACACCGCGATAATCGAAAAAAAAAACTTTAACATCACCTTCACTTTTGATCGACTTTGACGTGCTCTTTTCGGTTTCGGCTCAGTTGGAAAGCACCATTCCGAGGCTTGTTGACTGGTTTGCATGTCAAACTCGTAAACCCATGTCTCATCACCAGTTACAATGTATTTCATGAATGTGGGGTAGGAATTTACTCGTTCTAGCATGTCTTCAGCAACCCTTACACGATTGAGTTTTTGCAGAAAATTCAGGTCTTTCGGCACTAGTCGAGCGGCAACGCGTTTCATACCCAAACAATTGTATAAAATGGTACGAATTGATTCGTGAGACACAACAATTTCAGCGGCTATCTCTCTCAGACTCAAACGATGATTTTCAGTCACAATTTCCTTTACTTTAACGATGTTAGGTTCAGTTGAAGACGTTGATGGTTGACCTGAGCGAGGCAAATCTTCCACCACATCTCGACCGCTTTTGAATGCACTGTACCACTCATACGCACGTGTTTTTGATTAAGTCGATTCACCGTAAGCCTTATGTAACATTTTCAGCGCTTCGGCACACGGAATTCCATTTGCAGTGCAAAATTTAAGAGATTCTTTGTTCGATAATTTTAACCATTGTAAACATCGCACACCCACACTTCAGATGAACTGACAAATGGAGCACTGTGAACAAACTAAATGACAGATGGCGCTCAAAATAAGCGTAACCATAGAGAACAGTTGTGCTAATGTAGCGACAAAAACAATTTCAACACTCCCTTTAAGTGGGCTTTGTAAATAATCAATTTCCGGTACTTTCTTGACAGAATGTATATATTTTATCGCAGTGACATCCTATCTCACAGATGTCTGAACTCAATGAAATATTTCCTGACACCTTTCATATATTTTTGGAAGTAAAAGAAATCATTACTTTTACTTTCAATCATGCATATTATAAAATTTTACAACGTATCATCATGCCAATTGGTAATGTAAATTTCTATAACATTGCTGTTAAATTAAAAAAAAATATTTCTAAAATATAAGTTTTTTTTTCATTACTTGGGATATGGCTTGAATTAAGAGCAATAGGGAATATTATATAAAAACAGATTGATAATTAACTAAGATGTATTTCCTTTCTTTCAGGATGTGGTGGATATTTTTTCTACTTGTATGTACAATTTGTTGTGGTTTTATGGTACGTAGAGTTATGTTAAAGTGGAATGAGTCACCAGTAATGGTAACCTTTTCGGAAGTTTCCACTCCTGTTTGGGATATACCTTTCCCAACAGTTACAATTTGCAGCGAAAACAAGATTCAGAGAAATCTTTTTAGATACGAAGATGCTGTTATTTCCTTCAGGGCCAATAACGGTAGTCAATATATGTAAGCATACCTCATTTAACTTATTAACTTAATTTGTTATAATAACTTATAATATAATATACGGAGTAAATGAAAATTCGTACCCAAGGGGATCATTATATGATTCCTTGGCAAATTACGAGACAAGATACTTCCTGCAAAACTTTCTCCGACGTTTAGTATTCGAGTAAGTATGAGGAATGAAGTTTCAAGACAGCAAAACATTATTAGCCTATAAGACCTAATAGTGTAGACAAAGAATACTTTTCAACCGTATGACATGTAAGACTCCTGTCTGTAAAATTACAGAAAAGTGCAAAGTCCCTGAGAGCAGGAAATAACTATTTTCTTTTTCAATTTTTTATATTAAATTTAAAACGAAAAACGTAAATTAGCTGTTGAGAACAATAGTACACTCCACACAGAATCAATGGAAACGGCCTTCCGATCCAATTATTTCAAAATTTCCATTTCAATAGTTCATAGCATCCTGAAAAAGACTCAATGCGTTAAAAGGCCTCAAAATTGAATTTAGAGTTTCTATGAAGCTAAACAATACAGGATCTCGCAATACAACTTATCATGTTATTTGTAAAATAAGCATGCATGCCTTCAGGTGTATTATTGTACTTATATACACGCGTTAACTTGTATTTTGCATTGAAATTATAAGAAAAAAAAATAACACTTTTTAAAGACATTCTTTTCTGAAATAATTCGTACTAAAAAGTAAAAAATATTTTTGTTTTTGCATGACTTAAAAGATAAACATGGGTCTCTCTCTCATATACAGTCACTTTAAAAATTCTTTAATTGGCACCCCCCCATAAAAGCAGTAGTTTTTGGTTTTTAGTACGAATTGATTAAGAAAAGAATGTGTTAAAAAAATTTTATTATAATTTTTTTCGAGTTATTCCACTATTCGGATACTTTTTCTCAAGCTAATATTTTGTGACTCAAATCCTAAAGTGTTATGCAACCCTATGTTATTGCTTGTTAATATTTATTTTAGGATAAGGAAGTCTCTATTAAAAACATTAGAATATGCTTTTAAAGTATATAAATATATAGAAATATATGAAAGTAACAATATAGTATTGTACTGTCACCCGACTTACGTCGTTGTGCAAAATTTCATCACTGTATGACGTCGGCAAATGAGTTAATGTTGTCAGATTTCACCACTAACCATTGTGAACTAAAGAAGACAATATAAAAAGAAACAAATGTGCGCTACGATTCTACTAACAATCGCATAAGCTCCAAGGATCCGTTGATAGCATATAAAAAAATATTCATTTTTTAAAATATAGGTTGGAAACTCACAACTGGAGTGCTTAGGGACCCATGATAGTTTTCTATTTTGTCGAATAATGTTTATGTCAAGTTTGGTTCGTATGAAGCAAATTTGAAAGTTGAATTTTACTGACAACTGTGGTGCTTGGGAACGGGGATTCCAATATCTTCTTACTGTATCGAATAATGTCTATGCCAATTCTGGTAAAGATAAGTCCAACGGTTTGGAAGCAATTTGCAAAATTGAACTTCTTAAAATGTATGGTTTGGCTGCGCAGTCACACTGTACCAATCAAGAAATTTCGAGCAATTCTGAGCTAGTCTAGCCAAGACATTTCCAACGAAAGCTAATCTACTTCTCTGCACCTTGTGGATCCCTAGATTTATATTTTGGGACACGGGCGATCGGATGGAGGAAGCGAGATCATAGGGTCCCTATTTGTTAATGACGATATCAAAAGCTCTACCAAAATGAAACAGAATTCCATGTTGTAACAGTCTTTATTTTAATTACGAGTCATTTACATTAATAATATAAATACTATCCAGCAAGCCAGGCGACGCCGACCTGATTTCGGCATTTGGTCAGGGACGGTCGGGCCAACGTCGGCTG